>JAOXYA010092908.1:0-11047 GCA_028565675.1 Sorex palustris
ACAGTAACAACAAGTCTCACAATGGAGACGTTACTGCTGCCTGCTTGACGAAATCAATGAACAATGGGAGGACAGTGACAGGCAGCAGGTTACATGGTAAAGGACTCATGACCATTCTGCTCTCATTTACTGTGGTACACATCCTCTGAGAACTCTGGACTGACATATGTGAATGAGATGAGGAAAAGATATGAACAAAAGAGGCATAAGAATGATAGGCAAGGTACTTTTTGTGGCTTAATTTATCACAATTGTTTTTTGATGTGGGTAGTATTTTTTTTTGCAAGCAAATTAAAGCCCATGGCTAAGAATAAAATTAACATATTTTGTGTACTGACTTCAAAGAAGACTTCCAAATTCCAAATTCACTCTTGATAATGTGAAGAAAACATCTGCAATAATGCTTTAACAGAAAAGAATCGTGGCTGCCATCCAGCCCTCTGCAACTTCTACCTAAATTGTGTAGATTACTTATTTGGATTTCAAAAAGAAAAATACTTACTATGCTAATTTTGTCACACACAAATGTCTATCAACTGATAAATGGATAAATGTGTTTTTATACATACGCGGAATGCAAATTTTAGAAGAGAAAGGCATGAAGTACTGATGCATATGATAATACGGATGAACCCTGAAAACGCTAAAGAGAAGTCAGACACCATAGGACACAGACGAATATAATTCCAATTGTATGAAATGTCCAAAATAGGCAAATCTATAAGGACAGAAAACAGATTAATGGTTGTGCAGGGTAGGATAAAGTGGAGGAGATGTGGGGAATGACTGCTAATGCAAACAGGATTTCCTTTGGGAGGATGATGGCAATGTTCTAAAATTGGTTCTGCTGGTGGTGACACTGTGAAATAAACTAAAAACCAGTGAAGTGTACACTTAGCAGTAGTGAACTATATGGTCTATGAACTCTATCTCAAAAAAGTCATACATATATAAAAGAAATCACACAAAAACACCTCAGAGGGGCCACACCGGCACCTTCACATGCGGGGTTCCGCACACTGCATGGGCGTCCTAAAAGTACACTCTTAATATAATTACACTGGGTATAAGAGATAAAAGCAGAATTGTTTTAAAAGGATAAAGAGTCAGGTGACGCTGAAATCTAATAAAAGGCATATTTCCGAGGTCAGAAGTTACAGGAATTACTAAAGTACTGACTTTCATAGCAAGTTCAATCCTTCGGTAGGCAGCACAAGAGGAAAAAGAAATAAGGTGACTGGTGACTGAAGCAAGATGAAACAGATCAAAGCAGAGACAGAAAAATCATCGTCAAGAGACTAAAGGACACACATGCCAAAGCAAATCTAGACTGTGGAGTGAACATAGCCCAGAAGGAGCTGTCGGTAACCCAGGGCTAGTCAGGGCAGGGATGCATAGAACTACAGTTTACTAGGCGACCTATTAGCTAAAATCTGTATGTGCGCAGTTACACTTTAAAATAACAGTCGGGGCGATAAACTTTGACACTGTCTTTCCAAATTGTCTTTAAGGAGCAAGAAACTAAAGTGCTGAAGAGACGGTCCAGGCAACCATGCTCCTTCTGTCCTGTGAGTCATCCAGCCTGCGCTCCTACATCTGAATCCACACTATTAGACAATCAGACTGTCCTCAGGCTGCTCACCTGCTGACAAGCAGCGTGCACAAGGTAAGAGAGAACTGGAGAAAAGTAAAGCTGTAGAAGTAGAACAGTAAGGCATTGCATGTGCAAAGAGGCTGGAGGAATATACACAGACTAAGCTGTGAAGTATTATCTTGTGAGGTGGGTCAGAAAGGATGGGCTTTCCATGTCCAGGTTTGGATAGGATTATTCTAGTTAGTAGTCTCATGAATAATAATTTGGCTTTACCTTAATATTGGGCCAGAGCATTAGCATAGCGGGTCGGGTGTTTGCCTTCCACATGGCCAACCCGGGTTCGATTCCTCCGCCCCTCTCGGAGAGCCCGGCAAGCTACCCAGAGTATCCCACCCACACGGCAGAACCTGGCAAGCTTCCTGTGACATATTCGATATGCCAAAAACGGTAACAAGTCTCACAATGGAGACGTTACTGGTGCCTGCTCGAGCAAATTGATGAACAAGAGGAGGACAGTGCTACCTTACTATTAGCCAAACTAACACAAAAGATTCCAATCAACATGCCAGTTTAACAAATCACAGTCACAGTCACGGTCCTCCCATTCATCAATTTGCGCGAGCGGGCCCAGTAACGTCTCCATCGTGAGACTTGTTGTTACTGTGTTTGGCATATCGAATACGTCACTGGGAGCTTGCCAGGCTCTGTCGTGCAGGCGAGATACTCTCGGTAGCTTGCCGGGCTCTCCGAGAGGGGCGGAGGAATCGAACTCGGGTCAACCGGGTCAGCCACGTGCAAGACAAAAAAGCCCTACTCGCTGGGCTATTGCTCCAGCCCAAGCCATCCACAAAGCTTTTTAAAAAATTTTTTTTGTTTTGATAACATAAAAGGTCATACACAAGATTGTATCACTAAAGACAGGCAAGAAAGGGAGAGCTCCCCAACAGAGCAGGGTTTTAACCTAGCTACCTCATTTTACACGTTTACAGGTTCTATGCTTCTGTGCTACCTCTAAAATGGTTTGCACCAGGCCAGAGAGTGCCAATCAGGTCCAGAACACCTAGATCACTGACAAAGCATGAACTTTTATCTTTTTCCCCCCCTTTTCTTTCGGGGCCACACCCAGAGATGCACAGGGGTTCCTCCTGGCTCTGCACTCAGGAATTACTCCTGGTGGTGCTCAGGGGACCGTATGGGATGCTGGGGATTGAACCCGGGTTGGCTGTAGGCAAGGCAGACGCTCTCCCCGCTGTTTTATCGCTCCAGCCCCTAAACTTTTATCTTATATGCTGCATTTTCTCTATATATTAGGTTTACGACTACATTTCTTATCATAAATAAGGATGAATGAGAAGAGAATGACACAGTTTACAAAAAAGAATGGCCGCCGGTGGCAGTGTTATCCCGGGAAGGCAGTGCCTGTGGGCATTGGGGGGGAAGGGGGGAGGAACACTTGGGGGAGGGCGCAAAGGACATTTCTGTTTCTCCCTTTTATTTTGCAGTGAGTCCAGCTGCTCTTTTCAAGTTAAGTTTTAAAATAAACACAGAGGGAGAAGGCTCCACAAAGCATGCAAGGAACTGTGTTATCAGGAGCGGCCCAGAATGAGGTTCTCGGGGACTGGCCCAGTTACAGAGCCGTGGCCTGGTTCTGGCCCTGGCGTGTTCCCAGGAGCCATGGGCAGTTCTGCGGGCCCAGCCCTGAAAATCCTGAACTCACTCACACAAGGTCACAAAGGAGGACTCACAATTGGGGTCCTATGATGACCCATTTCCTGGATTTAATATATTATTTTAAATGTTTAGTGTCTGGAGCAATAAAACAGCGGGTAGGGCTTTTGCCTTGTGTGTCTTGACACGGGTTCGATTCCCAGCATCCCATATGGTCCCCTGAGCAACGCCAGGGGTAATTCCTGAGTGCAGAGCTAGGAGTAACCTCTGTGCACCGCCGGTGACCCAAAAAGCAAAAAAAAAAAAAATTAAGAAATCAGGTTCATGTAGGATCCGATATATGTGCTTAACGTAGTGGTTTAGCTGGCCCCGAGGAAGCCAGGGGCAAACTCTTGCTTAGGGAGCGAGTGACTCTGAGCCGACCCCCAGAGTGGCGGATGACCTGTTGTCCTAAAGGCGCTCGCCTGGCAACCGAGCACTGCAGAGCAGGCGTCCCATCCCTTTCCAGAGTCCCAATAGAAACCAGCCAGGCTGGCGCCACCAACTCCCCAGTCCGTGGGGAACCCGTGTCCAGCTGCCCCGGTGCTTGTGCCACTTGAAAAAAAATCTCTAAACACGATTAACAGACATTAGTGAAGTCTGGAGACAGAGCTGAAAATTGGTCTAATAGGTCTGAGCTTGTCACCTGGGTCCGAGGCGACTCTACACCAGCAATGCTGCCAGACCCGTCACGGATCACTCAGTTTTCCTTTCACAGTAAAAACGAGAAACATGGGTGATTTCCAGGAGTAGCAAAACAAAGGAAAACAAAGCAATTCTGTCCCAGCACCCACAAATCACTGCAAAAACACAGAGCCCTCAGCATCACCTCCCTTGCATCTCGGGTGCGGGAACGGAAAAGCTCTCCAGGGCTTCAATCCTGCGTGGCAGCTGCTGGCATCTGTTGGCTGAACCAAAGGTGTTCCCTGGCTCGAACCCGGTCTGGGATTCGGGGTCAAGCCAGCTCCCTCTACTTCCGCCAAGCCGCCTCGGCGAAGTGACTCATACGTCTCCACCTCTCACGTACCGTTAACTGTGTTTCCGAGCAGACTTCAAAATGTCAGAACGTGGCATTTCCTGCTCCAATTGCAGTGCTCCCTCTCCGGAGAGCGGGTAAAAAAAGCGGCGTGAGAGCCACAAGGTACATGTCTGTGTGTGCCGGCAGGGGTGCAGACGGGGCCAGGGGGTGCTCGGGGCACGGCAGGCCTGGAAGCGAACGCTGAAAGGCCGTGGGCGCAGGCCCCCGGCCTCCGTCCCTCCCGGCCCAGAGAAAGGGCTGAGTCTCCACTCTTGCAGGAACCGCTGCCATCAGCCACCGCCATTCTGAGTCTTCTGTGGTTTCTCCACAAATGTACTTGCCAGGGGTGATTTGTTTCATCCACACGCTAATCAGGTATAACTCAGTTTGGCCGCACACACTCGGAAGTTTATTTTGAATTAGGAAAGCCTATTTACACATAAAGCAATATTTCTTTCCCCACCGACGGAACCCAAATACATAACGCCGATGAAAAGCAAATCGCAAAAGCTGTTAAGTCAGCCGCATCCCTCGGAGGCCGTGAGGCGCGAGGGCAGCCAGGAGGCCAAGCACGGAGGAGGACGCCTCTGCCCACGGCTGGCGCGTTCGGGGCTGCCTGGAGGAGGTGTCTCGGGAAGAGCAGCGCAGCCTCTCTGGGGCACCTAAGCTGCCCTTAGGGAACTTGGGGTTTCCTTTGCTTCGTTTATTTATTTATATTTTTTATTTTTTATTTTATTTTGCTTTTTTGGGTCACACCCAGCGATGCACAGGGGTTACTCCTGGCTCATGCACTCAGGAATTACTCCTGGCAGAGTTCAGGGGACCATATGAAATGCTGGGATTAAAGCCAGGTTGGCCGTGTGCTAGGCAAACACCCTACCAGCTGTGCTATCAATCCAGCCCTTATTTAATTTTTTTAATTGAATCACCGTGAGACACAGTTACAAAGCTTTCATGTTAGAGTTTCAGTCATACAATGATCAAACATCCATCCCTCCACCAGTGTACATTCTCCACCACCAATGTCCCCAGTATACCCCCCTTTCCAATCATTTTAAATTATTTTTTTGTCTAGAGCAAAATGTTTGTCTAAAGTAAAGCAAGATGAAGATAAATTTATTTTAAAACCACTGTAGGCTCTCTTCCTTATTATGGTGAATACATTATCATTGGTGGGGGTAAAAATTTTAAAATATTAAAAATAAATAAAATTTTTAAAAATTATTTTTAATTTTCTGGCCAACTTCTCCACTGAACCTATGTGAATGTGGTGGGCGCCTTGGGAGTTTACGGTTTTATGGACAAAGGTAAGATACAGCACAGCTATAGGTCAATGGGGCTTATCTGGCTGAGGAGGTCCAGGAGGAGAAGGACAGCGGGGAGGCCTCTGGGGAGGGCACTGGCCTTGAGCTCAGATGAAGGAGGTTTGATCCCAGGCATCCCATATGGCTCCCCCGGCCCCACCAGGAGTGATGCCAGGAATAAGCCGTGAGCACCACCAGGCGTGGCCCAAGAAACAACAAGAGAGGAGCAAAAGTTTCCCAACTCATTTTCTGAAACCAACATTTCCTGATAGATACCTATGCTAGATCAAAACTGTAATAAATTTCTTCATATGGGCTGGAGCAATAGCACAGCGGGTAGGGTGTTTGCCTTGCATGTGGCTGACCTGGGTTTGATTCTCAGCATCCCATATGGTCCCCCAAGCACCACCAGGAGTAATTTCTGAGTGCAGAGCCAGGAGTAACCCCTGAGCATTGCCATGTGTGACCCAAAAAGCAAAAAAAAAAAAAGTATTGCCCAGAGAGGTGGTATAGCAGGCAGGGACCTTGCTTCACACATTAAACTGGGTTCAATCCCTGCCACCACGTATGTTATTGGGCTGGAGCGATAGCACAGTCATAGGGTGTTTGCCTTGCGTGCAGCCAGCCCAGCCAAGCTGGGTTTGATTCCTCCGCCCCTCTTGAAGAACCCAGCAAGCTACCGAGAGTATATGCCAAACACAGTAACAACAAGTCTCAAAATGGAGATGTTACTGAGCCTGCTCAAGCAAATCGATGAACAATGGGAGGACAGTGCTACTGTACTATTTTTAATTTAATCACTGTGAAACTACAAAATTTTTCATGATTGGATATCAGGCACATTTTGTTTCAACAATGATGCTTTCACCAGAGTACACTTCCCTCCACCAATGCCCCTTGCCCAAAATGAATTTTTAAATTAAAGTCTTGGAAATATGATGAAAATAGTGTTAGCTTTCATGGTTCCCCCCAACTTTGGTTTTGGGGCCACATCCAGCAGTGCTCAGGGCTTATTCCTGGTTCTGCATTAAGGAATCACTCCCAGCAAGTTCAGGGGTACATGGGGGTACTGAAAATCTAACCCTGGTCCACCATGCACAAGACAAGGACCATACCCATGTCCCACGTACAAAATTTCCACCTCTTCACCACCACTGAAGTGCCTAAGACCCTCACTCATTGTCCTGAGTTCAGCCCTTGTCCTCCTCTTTCTTCCTCCCGGATGTCTTCTCCCACTGCTTCTTGGAATCTCAGATTTCACAAAAAGTCAAGTGTTTGTCCTCATTTGATATTGTCTCTTCTGTTTTGTTTTGCTATAAATCCTTTCGAGAAGGAGGTCAGTATTTGTTCCTCTTACTTCTCTTAAAATGTCACCTTTCGGTTCCATTCTACTCACAAAACATGACAAGACTTGAATGTTTTGTCAAATAAATATTGCAGTAGGAGGAAGAAGGAGGAGAAAGAGAAGAAGGAGGGAGAAGGAGAAAGAGAAGAAGGAAGAGGAGGAGAAGGAGGAGGGAAAGGAGGAAGAAGGAGGAGAAGGGGGAGAAAAAGGAGGAAAGGGAGGAGGAGAAGGAAGAGGAGAAGGAGGAGGGGGAGGAGGCGGCAGAAGAAGAAAGAGTAAGAGGAGAAGAAGGATGAGGAGGAGGAGAAGAAGGAGAAGGAGTAGGAGATGGAGAAAGAGGAGAAGCAGAAGGAAAGTGTGTGTGCCTGAGTGCCTGGGATGAGGCAATAGGCCCCCTAATTGATCCTGAAGGTTCCCAGAGCAGAACTGAAGGCCTGAATGTAAAGGAGCTGCCAGAGACAAGGATGGAAAGAATGAAGCTGCAGGAGCCCCAGAATGATGTGGGGACCCAGCCCCTTGCTCCTCAAAATCCCTTGTGCAGAGTCAGCCCTGCTGCAGGGATATACCCCAAACTCAGTTGCCTGTGCTGGGGATCAAACCTGGGCTAGTCATGTGCAAGGCAAGTGCCCTAGCTGCTGTACTCTCAAGTTTTAATACCTGTCTTTTATTCCCCATAACATCCTGCAACTACAATCTTGACCCTCCTCCCACTTATTATTCTGCACCTTAGGGAGGTCAGGTAGCTCTGACCTCGAAGTCTGCATTTTATTCCCTTACAGGGAGGTCAGGATGTACCTTGATGGCAAAGAAGGAATGTTGTGCAGAGACCTCCCTGTCTCCTGACTGGGCTAGCTCCCCCTGTGGAAGATCATATAAGGTCAACTGGAACCTTTCCCAGGATCCAGTGCAGGCATGTTCATGGAGAGGCTACTGAGTCAGCTCTTCCGGTCTCAGGACCAGTAGGTTTTGTCTGCACCTCTCCTCCCTTCTGTCCCTCCTCAACGACTCCTACCTGAAATATTGCCCTCCAGGATTGGAGTCTTTAAAATCTTCCGGGGTACTGGGGAATGAAATCATCTGACTGCTTCCTGCTGATATGGGGTGTGGTTGGGATGCCAGTTCTGCTCCTTCTCTGTGGGAGGAGAGGACAACAGAATTGGGTTTCTACTACATTGAGAGGAGAAAGTACAGGATCCAGTATTTGTGCTGAAAAACAAAGTACATCTGGATTGCCTGAATGTGAGAGGAGTCAAAATTTGTGAAGAAAATTAAATTGTTGGTCCCAAACTGAGTGATAGAATTATTAGGGGGAGAGGCCCTGGAAGGGGAAGAACCAAGTGGTTGAAGGAAGGCCTTCCAAACTGTTTCCAAAAAGGGAGCTACAGTGACCCACTTGGGCAAAAAGTGTGTTGGTATTTTGCCTTTTCATGTGCCATCTTTAAATCCTCTTCTGCCATAGCTGAGTTATCTATGTAACTATATCTGTATCTATATATCTAAATATCTCTCTCTATATATATATATGTTCAACAGTTTGTTGCACAAATCCCCACACCCCGGTTCATCTGGCAAATAGTTTAAAACCAAGAAATTGTCTAAATTCATGTTTGCAAATGAGTCTAAGGAGTTAGGCAGAGTCCCTAGACTGTGCTCCAAGTGAAAAGTCAAATCTTCAAGTAGATGACTTAGTTTCCAAACAGACTACTTGGTAAGAAAATCCTACCTGGAGATTAATATCCCAATTCGGGTCTCAAATCACTCAGAATTAGATAGAAGAGGTAGCTCATTGGGCTGGAATGCATGATTTACACCCATCAGGCCCAGATTCAATATATAGCACTGCATGATTCCCCATGCACCACTATGAATGACCCCTGAGAAACTCTCTGGGTATTGCCCCTGAGCATCATGGGATGTGGCCCTAAATCTAAGAATTGTAGAAATCTAAAGAAATCTAAGGATGGCAGGAGAGAGTGTGTGTGGTGGAGGGAATGTTCCTGGAATTGTTGTAACGGGAGTTCACTTATCAAGCACATCCAGACAGTCATGGCTGGAGAACAGGGAGGTCATTATTTACATCAGGTGATCAGACTGTCTAGGCTGGGCAAATACCTGAAATATTTGACAAAGCTCATGGGCTCAAAAGCCCATTTTTATAGGGCATTATTGCAACCTCATCATGAGCACACATCACATAGTGAAATGGGGGCATGCTTACAACATGGTGTTTTATCAGTATGGCTACAGGGAACTTCCTAACAATCAACATTTTCTTTGTTTGGAACAGAGAAGTTCATCCCAAATGCTAGGAATCTTCTGTGATTTGCTCTTTTTTTTTGTATGAATTAGAGCCTGCAGGAATAATTTAACAAGTGTGTTCTAATCGGTTGAGTTAAAGAAAATCAGTGGATTCACTACTCTGCAGTTGCTATTCCTGAGGATCAACCAGAAGGAGTCACAAAACCAAATCCATGGCATCCCCTCCACCTGAGGATGTCCAGATGCCAGAGAGATTCCAGCGCTATCCAAGTCACATTCTGGAAGCTGTCCTGCCAGCAATGCCAAAGCTTGAAAAATGCAGCACCATGGACCACAAACTGTAGCATGGGGCCTCTCCATTCCTGCAGGGTACTGCCACTTCTCTGGCTGTCATATTAGCCCTAATGCTGGACATAGGACTGGTGGCCAATGCCCCTGAGTATTGAGCTGGATAGACAGTCTTATTAGTGGCCTAATTTCTTCGCTACACTAATCCCAATTGATGTTGACTAGATTAAAGAAACCATTAGTTCTTTTGCTTCTTGTCTTTCTGGTTTGACCCTATGTCTTCTGTCAAATTAATGTTTATGTGCACTTATTACAGCCATGTTTTGCTGAAAGAAAACCATGAGGTATAAATGATTTGATAGGGCGGCACGCCCCGAGCCCCAGAGTGGGCTGAGTTAAGTCTCTCGAGTCTGTCTGCTCCCCAGGCATGTGCTCTGGCGATGACAGTGAAAACCGAGACTGCTAGAGGCACCCTCACTTACTGCAGAATGAGGGGAATGGTAGCAATCCTGATCGCTTTCATGAAACAGAGGAGGATGGACCTGAATAACTTTATTCAGAAGGTTACCAAGAACTCCTATGCTTGCAAACACCCTGAAGTTCAGTCTATTTTGAAAATTTCCCCACCGCAGAAGCTTGAGTTTCTGAATGCCAACCCTTCTCCTCCACTAACTTCTCAACAAATCAACGTTGGCCCATCATCCAATCCTCATGCTAAACCATATGACTTTCACTTTTTGAAAGTGATTGGGAAGGGCAGTTTCGGAAATGTCCTTCTGGCAAGACACAAAGCAGAAGAAGCATTCTATGCTGTGAAAGTTTCAAAGAAGAAAGCAATCCTACAAAAGGAAAGAGGAAAAGCATCTTATGTCGGAGCAGAATGTTCTGCTGAAGAATGTGAAACACCCTTTCCTGGTGGGACTTCCCTTCTCTTTCCAGACTGCTGACAAACTATATTTTGTTCTTGACTGCATTAATGGTGGCAAGTTGTTCTACCATCTCCAGAGGGAGTGCTGCTTCCTGGAACCATGGGCCTGCTTCTATGCTGCTGAAATAGCCAGTGCCTTGGGTTACCTGCATTCCCTGAATATTGTTTCACTTGATCACTTGATCATTTGACATCCCGATACTCATCAATTTGCTCGAGTGGGCACCAGTAATGTCCCCATTCATCCCTGTCACGTGCTAGTGTAGGTCACGTGCTAGCGTAGCCCTATGGTGTCTGCTAGCTCCAGGAACACAAAGAGCCTCAAACCAATCATTCAGGGTCTTGACAAAGAAGTCTGACCATCTCATAGGTGGGAGGCCACGTGATCTTTTGATGTCCCGTGGAATCCAGTCGGTAAAGGCTCTAGTCCAGGAGTAGTCTCTAAATCGCATTATGTGTCCAGCCCGTCTGATTTTCGATGCCTTGGCAAACAAGACAGTGTCCCTGATTCTCGATCGTTGATGGCAGTCGGAACTCTGGATTCTTTCTCTCACTTGAGTGAAGCATGATACTCCAAGCATAGCTCTTTTGATTCCTCTTTGGG
>JAOXYA010092947.1:0-11046 GCA_028565675.1 Sorex palustris
TAGGGGAAAAGGCAGCTCAGATAGAGAAGGGAGCACCAAATAAAGGGTGTTGGGAGGTTCCTCTCAGGATGGGAGATATGTGATGAGAGTAGACTATAGTCTGAACAAGATTGCCACTCAATGTCTCTTTTGCAAACCACAGCACTCAAAAGGACAGAGAGAACAAAAGGGAATGCCCTGCCACAGAGGTAGGGTGGGATGAGGGGGGTTGGGGGGTATGAGGTCCATTGCTTTGACTCAAGACTCAGCGTTGTGAGTCATGTGCTTCATTATGTCAATCCCCGGGCTGAACCCTATTTACATACCAAGGGCTTCGTGTGTTGGGACAAACATCTCTGTTGTGGGCTTGTCTCAAGGGGAAGCAGATAAGCAGTGTTTTCCACATCAGCCCCCGGGGGTGGGGGTCGGGGTTTTCTCCCCATTCTGCTTTTCCCTCATTCTGTGTAGCCCTTAGGCCCCAGCACTTGCCTTCCTCTGTGGAGGACTCCAGGGGCGGAGAGGGGGGACCCCACAGTTCTCCTTAGAATGTCACTCAGTCTGAACTCTGTAGTTCAGAGATGAAGAACAGGGACACAGCTACCAAGAGTCCCAGACGAGGGTGACCCTCTGGAGGGTTTGATTGTTTGGTCACACCTGGCATTATGAGCTGGGAAACAACTGATGAGCAGTGATGGACTTGGGAACCAGGAGGCAGGACTTCCGGCCTGGTGCCCATGGTACCCACCTGGTGGGGTTGTTTAGGGCTGAGCTCGGGTGGCTGGGGGTGTGGGTGCACTCCCTGAGGGCCAAGAAGGAAGGGGCCCGGGAGGGGTGAGGACCTGCATGTCATGGGGGTCTGCACTGGCTTTGGTCCACTTCCCTGCACCCCAGCTTCTCCATCTGTCAAGTGGGGATGATTTCGGTGGTCTCCATGGGTGGCTCATGTGGGTTGGGAGGAGAAAGACGGCCAGTCTTCTCCTAATCTGCCTCTGCCACCTGGGATCTAGGGTTACTGGGTTCTTGTCTCACTTGCAGAAAAGAATTTCAGGAGTAGACAAGCAGTGAAGTAAATCAGATTTTATTTGGAGGGTTTTTTGAAAGTGTGGAGGAGGAGACAATGAGAAAGAGAGAGAGTGTGTGAGTAACGTGCTCAAGAGAGAATGCGGTCTTCTCCAAGGGTGGAGAGAGCCCCTACACACATCCCAGCATTAGACATGAAAGTAAACATCTCAAGAGGGGGGATATGGGTGACACATGTGCTCAGGTACCGCATGTACTCTGCCACGCGGGCACAAGCAGCACATGGGCTTGGGCAGCATATGAGACCTTCCTTTGTTCACCGGTGGCTTTTATAGGCTCTTTGCGGGTTGTCTTGATCCGAAAGTCCTGAAGCCTTCTCGGGTCTGAATCACTAAAGTTAATCGGATTAAAGGAGAGGTCTGAGAATTTTTGAGGAGAGGAACTTCATGGGGAGGGTCCAATCTCCTTAGTGTCTGCTGAAGGTCTTATCATGTCTTTGTTCTCTGTATCCACAGGTGGATCAGTCTTAAAATTTTCCTTCCCAGGAGTTTTGTTGATCTAAGTTCATTGCTGAGGGCCTTTCCCTGTCTACCTGCCTACATCAGGGACACGGGCACCTTCCCAGGCGGCTCTTCATTCACGGCTGCCAGGGTAGGATAGAGCAGCAGGGAGGGCATTTGCCTTGATCCCGGTTTCAATCCCTGGCATCCTGTGTGGCCCTGAGCACTGCCCTGAGTAATTCCTAGAGTGCAGAGCCAGAAGTAATCCCCGAGCATCACTGGGTGTGATTCCAAAACCCTGAAAACCAAAAACCAAACCAAAAAAAAAAATTGAATAAAGATTCTCAACCTCAGCATAGTATACAGAAAGTAGAAGGGAAAGAAAAAAAAAAAAAACTCCCCGCCACCCTGGGAGGAACTTAGGGGGACTGAGTTAAATATAGCTTGTGGTTCTTTTATGGGAAAATTGGGTCTTTGTGTTACTTATCAAGCGACAAGAATGTTGACAGACAATGCAAGCGTTATACTGGGCAGTTAGGCTAGCTCTAGGCCTTTTAGATTATTCATTTGGCCTTTGGCTTTAGGGATTATCTCTTATCACTTAGGCAGAATTCCAAAGTCTGATCTTGAGAAATTGTTAATTTCCCTGTTATCAGAAAGAGCCCAGGAATTTGCAGGTGTGTTGAAAAAGGAGGGTAGGAGTGGCCCAAAACGGAACTGCTCACCACAATAGCTGGTGAGGGGAAACTGAGGCAGCCCCTTTCAACAGGGCTGTGGAGGGCTGTGTGTGAAGGGAGCCGGCCTGCTGGGGAGGGAAGGGGGAGGGGGATGCCTGCGGTGGCCTCTCCCCTGTGGTCTGTGGACAGTTGCTCCTCAGTGCGGCTGCATTCGCAGGCCAAGGCCTCGGGGAAGCAGCGGAAGCTGGGTAGGGAGGCCAGGAAGGACCCTGCTAGGCAGGCTGGCCTGGCGCACTTCAGGGGCAGTCCAGCTTCTGCCCCCTCCAAGCTCCTTCCTGGCCCAGGCAGTTGCCTGGCACCGGGGATCCCCATGCAGTCTGGGTGGAGGGGAGTTATCTCAACTCTGAGTGTCAGAGAGAGAGAGAGAGAGAGTTGTGTGTGAGTTTGAGTGTGTGGCATGTTTATGTGTGTCTGTGCATGTGGGTGTGAGTTTGTGAGTGTGGGGTATGTGTGTGTATATGTGTCTGTGTGTGAGAGCAAGAGAGAGAGTTGTGTATGAGTTTGAGTTTGGGAGTGTGGATGTCTGTATGTGTATTTGTGTGTCTGTGTGTGTGTCTGTGTGTATGGGATATGTGTCAGAGTGTCTATGTGTGTGTGTGTGTCCATGTGTGTGCCTGTGTGTGTTTGTGGGTGTGTGTGTGTGTCCTTATGTGTGTGTTTGTGTGTCCGTGTGTATATGATTTGTGTATGTGAGTTTGTGAGTGGGTGTGGGGGTGGTAGATGTGGGGAGGGGGCTTTTTTTTTCTTTTTGGGTCACACCCAGCAATGCCCAGGGGTTACTCCTGGCTCTGCACTCAGAAATTACTCCTGGTGGTGCTTTGGGAACCATATGGGATGCTGGGGATCGAACCTAGGTCGGCCGTGTGCAAGGCAAATGCCCTACCTGCTGTGCTATCGCTCCGGCCCCGGAGGGGGCTTTTTTTAACAGCAGGTTTATTTCAGGCCTGCAGGCTGGCATCAACATCACTTCTCAAGTAATGACAGCGAGGACCAGAGCAATAGTACAGCGGGGTGGACACTGGTCTACCAGGCAGCCGACCTGGGTTCCCTCGCTGGCATCTCATATGGACCCCCGAGTCTCGCCAGGAGTGATCTCTGAGTACAGAGCCAGGAGTCAGCCCTGAGAACGGCTGGTGTGGCCCCCAAACCAAAACCAAAAACTGACAAATCAAATTAAGACATTGAGATCCAAAGTGGTGGGGCAGCTGGAAAACGGAGGCTCGTCTGGTGGAGCCGGTGCTGGCCAGGCCCCGCACGGACACTTTCCTGCCCTCGATGCCCCTGCCACTGTCCTCTGTCCCATCCACACTGAGGGAAACCACGGCCCTTGTCTCAGGAGCTTTCCGGCTGAGACAGAACACAAGGGCTTTGGGGGTCGGTTGGTTGGTTTGTGGGACACGCTGGCAGTGTTCAGGCCTTACTCCTGTCTTTGCACTCAGGAATCACTCCTGGCAGGCTTGGGGGACCCGCAACAATGTTGCCAGGCTCCTTCTAGTCCAGAGCATAGTGTTTTTTGCCGATAACCTGAGGCTGAACTCAGTCAGAGAGGCTGACAGTTCTGGGCTGGATGGTGGGCCCAGTCTGGCCTGCCCCGCGTCCACTAGGCCCTGCCTGCTTCACTGGGCCCCAGGCCTCTCTGAGCTCATTTGCTCCCTCGGTCACGTGGGCCAGGAGGCTAATTCAGGAGGTGTTGCTGGCACCACCCAGGCAGCCGAGGCAGTACCATGGGGGTCTCGGGGGAGAGCAGCTGAGGGGAGTGCTGGGCTGTGAGGGGCCCAAGGGTCACCCGCGGGATGCAGCTTGCCTCTGGAGCACTGGGCCTGGGTCTGCTCGGAGGCGAGACAGCCATGCCCCGGCCCCAGGCACTCAGTGGCTGTTGGGCCTATGTGTGCACATCTGCACGTCCCTGCGCTCCCCTGCCGGAGGGGAACACGGGCAGCTGCTGCTGCTGTCCAGGTGGGGCGGGCGCTCCTGTCACTCCTCCCAGCCTGTGGCCCTGTGAGGAGAAACAGGTCTCACGGGTGGATTTCGGAGCGCCTGGCAGGGACCAAGGTTCCTGTTGCCTGTGGGACTCAGACAATGACCGCCCTTCTTCTGGGCTCCTCCACAAACAAGGGTGGGGAGGACTCCCCGGGCCCGCTGGGAGCCATTGCCATCAGCCTGGTTCTTTTTTTTTTTTCTTTTTCCGTCATACCAGGCGATTGCTCAGGGGCTACTCCTGGCTCTGCACTCAGGAATTACTCCTGACGGTGCTTGGGGGACCATATGGGATGCTGGGAATCCAACCCGGTTGGCCACGTGCAAGGCAAACGCCCTACCCGCTGTGCTATCGCTCCAGCCCCCAGCCCGGATCTTTCAGCCAAAATGGTCAGAGGAGCTGGGCATGGAGTGGGGATTTGCTGGACCCCCCTGTCACCAGGTGTCACCGTTGCAGCCCACCGGAGCTGTAATTCCAAGTTCAGCCGCTACTAGCCTGACCTTGGGCCTACCACTCACTTCCTCCAGAGTGATGGGGAAAGGGCCAAGGCCCGAGGCCGTGCAGGTCAGTGCCGGAAGGCGAGCTGGTGGTGCCGGCTGGGAGCGCTCAGGCGGCAGGTCCAGCTCAGAGAGGAGGAACGTGGAATCTGAGTGATGCTGGGATTTGCCAGCTAGGAAGGTTCCGGTCCCCGTCAGGCCGTGCCTGCTGGCTGCCTGCCAGGGCTGGGCTACCCTGAGCTGCTTTCTTCCCCTGCCAACTAGCGAGGCTATTGGAGACAGCGGGCACCAGCTCTGAGGGCAGAAGGGGAGGAGCGAGGCTGGTCTGGGCGTCAGGACCCTGAAAGTGGCTGGCGGGGGGTGGGGAGGCAGTGAGGGGGCTGCAATCGGCTCTTGCAAACGCTGCCCTCTGGGGTAGAAAGGCCGCTCTGGGAGCACTGCAGCCACTGCTGGCGTCCTCCCTGGCTGCAGTGCGTGTCCTGGTGGGGCCTCCAGGCCTGAGCCAGCGGCTCTCTCCAGCCCCAAGCACAGTACTTGGAAGTTTTTCTGTGTGGTGGTGCTGGTTGAGGGGGCACTGGTGGGGGCTTGGATCCCATCTACTTCCTCCCCCACCCCCAGCCTGCATGGTGTGACCTTGTACTTCCAGCCGCACAGCAGGTGGGTATGAATTACAGGATTCTGCAGAAGCAAGAGAAGGGGCCGGGAAGGAGGTGATGGGTCAGTCCGAAGAGGAACAATGTTGCCAGGCTCCACACTGGGCGCTGCCAAGGAGAGGCACCGCCAGCTTCCCACGGGGGAGGACAGCCTGTTCCTCACCTCCACATGGGCTGCCCACGAGGAGCAGGGCTGGCTGGGCAGCCGGAGGAAGAGAAGGAAGACTTTCGCTAGAAGCACCCAATGATGAGAACCCCCTGCAGCAGCTCTGTGCAGCCAGGAGGGGGTCTGCGGCAAGGGCCATTGTGGGCAGTGGCAGGAAGCCTCAAGCCGGCTTCCTGTCCCCGTCCCTCTGCTGATGGAGTGGCCCTCTCAGCCAGCGCAGTGCTGGATGGCTCTGTCCAGCCAGGGATAGGCAGTTTGCCGCCCCTACCCCCATCCCCCACCCCCGCCTCTGCCTTCTCCAGCTTCCTCGAGCACTTCTAAGAATCCCTCTTTCCCACCTGGAACTGAGTCTCCGAAGACTGAACCAGTTGACCCCTGCCCCTTGGGGAACTTGCAGTTCAAAATTAAGGAGGAAAACAGAAACTTGTCCTGACGCCTAGCCCGTGGACGGGAGGGGGTTAGGAGTGACCCACAGAGACAGCACCCTCCCTCCTGAAGGGGACCCTAGCCCCGTGGGGACACCTGGGGGTCTCCCAGAGCATCGGCTTCCAGCCCCCAGCACCTGGGCGGAAGAACAGAAACCTGGGGCTAGGGCAGGGGCAGGGATCAAGATTCCCACATGACTGCTGCACTCTGGCCCCGCCGTGGGGTACGTGGGGGACCTGTGGCCACAGAGGCAGGGACAGGAGCACCAGACAGACACAGAGGAAACAGCTGCTTTCTTCCTGGGTGCAGGGGGCCCCAGAAACCCCTGTGAGGGATGGCGAGAAAGACCAGACCTGGGGGGTTTGAGGCCGGATTCTTTGCTGACTCCCCCTTTATTTAAATCCTGCCCCTTTATTTTACTTTGTCAGCACTGTAGTTTACAACGTTTATGATGATTTGTTCTGGGCATTTGATATTCCAACCCCAGTCACGCCACCACTGTCACCTGCCTTCCACCCATTTCCCAACCACCCCTCAGCCTGCCCCCTTAGCAGGCCCACGGCATTTATTTCATACTGATTGTTACCCAGATCCCCCATCTTCCAGTAGCTAGGCGTTATACCCACCAACTGCCCCTGGCGCCGTGTAATCCCATCAGTGGCCAAGACCCAGAGACTAAAACCCAGCTCCCGGAAGCGCGCGACCATGAATAATAATAAGAAGAAGACGACATTTTATTATCTAGTTCTTAACTCTGGAGAACGTGGCAGGCTACCAAAAGTATCCTGCCCACACGGCAGAGTCTGACAAACTCCCCGTGGTGTATTCACTATGCCAAAAACCAGTAACAATGATGGGTCTCATTCTCCTGACCCTGAAACAGCCTCTAATGTGGCACCTTCTAAAATCTCAGGGCCAGGACGAAGGAGACGTTACCGGTGCCTGCTCGAGGAAATCGATGAACAACAGGATGACAGTGATACAGAGGGTTTCAAAGTTTTTTTGGGTCACACCCGGCAATGCACAGGGGTTACTCCTGCCTCTGCACTCAGGAATGACTCCTGGCGGTGCTCGAGGGACCATATGGGATGCTGGGAATCGAACCCAGGTTAGCCGCATGCAAGGCAAACACTCTACCCGCTGTGCTGTCGCTCCAGCCTCTCTGTTGCTGTTTCAGTTGTTGAGGTTGGTTGGGTTCTTCGTGGTGTCCTGTGCAATCTGGTGTGCTCTACTGGCATGTCAGTGTGGTACAATTTGCGGACATCACATGGCCTCATGCGCGGCCACACTCTCGAGGAAATCCAGACTAAATAAGTGGGCAGCCTGGCTGGAGGCATGGGGTCACAGCTGTGGGTTGCCGGGGCTTAGGGCGGGAGCTGACCTGCACCCTCCAAGATCTCTGGGCCAGCTTCTTGCAGGCCAAGAGCAGGGAAGTGCTTGGCCGGACTCGAACCTTGGGGAGGACCTTGGGGGCATGCGAGTTGAGGTGCAGCTGGAACCCAAGCAGTGGAGTCTGGTGGTTGTGGGAGGCTCCCTGTTCCTGGTGTCCCCCATGGCTGCCACCATTGTCACTTTCCTAAGGCAGAGCCTTAAACCCATGTTCCAGAAGGAGGGCCCAGACCCAGGCAGAGGGGACAGAGAGAACTCAAGGCCAGGAGCATCTTTGGACTCATGTGCTGGCCTCCCAGGAAGGTCTGGAAGGGTCCCTGGAGCCATGGTCCAGTCCCGGCTTCCCGGGGTAGCCCCGGACGCCCCTCAGACTGGGTTACCCCCTCCAGCCCCCCCCTCCCTCAGGGTTACAAGCCCTCAGGGAGATGCACCAAGGCAGGGAGCTGGTGGGCCTTGGGGTCTCCACTCCTCCTGGCCTCTCTGGGCTTGGCTGGCCCCGCCAGGGACGGGAGGACGGCCAGGGAGGTAGCTTCCAGGCACACTCTGTCAGATGGGACCATCCCCTCTGCGCCCAGCGGGGGCGAGGTGGGAGCTGGGAAGCAGAGTGTCACAGGCAGCTCTGCGCAGTATCTGAGAGCGGGGGTGTGCCTCTTTCCCAGGAGACCGGCGGCCTCCAGGGTGGCGATAATGATGGCCCCAGCCCACTGAGAGCCGAGATTAGCCTGTGCTCCTGCCTCCTGGTCACGGGATCCTGCCTGGCGAGTCCCATCCGTTGGCCCGGGACTCGGGCCAGGAGCAGCAACTGTTACTTGCTCAAGGCCACACAAACTGTTACCTGGAGTTTGAACTTTGTGTGTGTGTGTGTGTGTGTGTGTGTGTGTGTGTGTGTGTGTGTGTGTTTTATTTGTTTCTAGAGGGGAGAGGGGGAACTTGGGCCACACCCGGCATGCTCAGGGTTTACTACCTGAGCTCAAGGGTCACTTCCTACAGGGCTCAGGAGACCACCTGGGGTGCTGGGGATGGGATTTGGTGATGGGAATCAGGTCTTTCTCGTGCCAGGGAAGTGCCTTGACGTCTCTCACCCCCGAGTCTGGACTCGACCATGACCCCTCTGTGCGGCTCATTCCCTCGCTCACTCATCCCCTCACACACAATCGGTTTCTCTCCCGGTGCCTTGTGCTCTGTCCCTTCCGCAGGCACTGGGTCTCCCATCCAAGGACTTACCCGGCCCAACCCTGCTTAGCTTCCGAGGTCAGACTGATGTTGGTGGACCCCACGGGTGACTCACATGAAGGGGGAAGGAGAAAGATGGTCACTTTCTCCTGATCTGCCTCTGCCACCCAAGACTCAGGGTTACTGGGTTCTTGTCTTGCTCGCAGAAAGGAATTTCAGGATTAGACAAGCAGTGAAGTAAATAGATTTTATTTGGAGGGTTTTTGAGGGGGAGAGGGAAAGGGAGAGAAAGAGAGTAATGTGCTCGAGAGAACGCAGGCTTCTCTGAGAGTGGAGAGAAAGCTCCTAGACACATCCCAGCATTAGATAGGAAAGCATGAAAGTACACATCTCAGGGGAGATGCGGGTGACATATGTGCTCAGCCACGTGGGCACGGACTCCTCAGGCAGCACCCTTCCTTTGTTCAAGGTGGCTTTTATAAACTCTTAATCCGGAAGTTCTGGAGTCTTCTTGGGGCTGGATCAATTTTTTTTGTTTGTTTGTTTTGCTTTATTTTGGGTCACACCCGGCCGATGAACAGGGGTTACTCCTGGTTCTGCACTCAAGAATTACTCCTGGCAGTGCTCAAGGGACCATATAGGATGCTGGGAATTGAACCAGGGTTGGCCGCACGCAAGGCAAACGCCCTTCTGGTTGTGCTATCTCTCCAGCCCTCTGGATCACATTTTAATCAGATGAAGGGAGAGGTCTGAGGGTTTGAGGAACATCATGGGGAGGGGTCCAACCTGCTCAGTGTCTGCTGAAGGTCTTATCAAGTCTGTTTTCTGTATCCACAGGGTGGATCAGTCTTAGGAGTTCCCTCCCAGAAGTTCTGTTGACCTGAGTTTTATTGCCGAGGGCCTTTCCCTGTCTATCTGCCTGCATCAAGACAAGATCGGGCACGTTCAGGGTGGGCCGTGGACTTGCGCGGGCACCGGGCAAAGCGCCTGGCCCTTGGAGGAGGAGCACCTCTCCCTCCTGGGCTTCGCATGGCCTTGTCTGTGTCCCCAGGGTGCCTTCTGTGTGCTGTCAGCCCTTCTTGCTTCTTGGGAGCATGGCGGGACACGGCTCAGATGCAGAGAACCTTAGCCTGCAGGGATCCTGGGAAGCAGCCTGCTTTCCACTTTCCCACCCTCCCACAAGGACACGGTGCCCCCGTTGGCGAGGAAGGCGATGAGAGATTCCCACTTGGGGGCAGGCATCCCTGGAGGGACAGGGCTGTCAGTCCCCGGTGCTCTCGGGACCTGGGAGGCCCGGCCAGCACCCCGTAGGCCCACCCTGTAGGCCCTCCTGGTGTCCCATCCAGGCTGGCTGCCTCCCCGCCTGCGAGACCGCAGAGGCCTGTGGGCAATGCGCTGGCGGCCCTTCACCTCAGGCCTTTCCACCTGAGCCGACGAGGAATTTGACCTTTCGTGTTGCCACCACAGCTAGCGAGGTCCCGGCTGCTGCTCTCACGGGCCATTAATCCCTCAGGCACGAAGGAGATGGCTTTGCTGTCCCACCTGAGCAGGAGCGATAGCTCCTACCATCGGGTAGGGCATTTGCCTTGTGCGCGGCCGACCTGGCCGACCCAGGTTCAATTCCTCCGCCCCTCTCAGAGAGCCCGTCAAGCTCCCCGTGACGCATTTGATATGCCAAACACAGTAACAAGTGTCACAGTGGAGACGTTACTGGGCCCGCCCGCTTGAGCAAATTCATGAACAACGGGAGGACAGGGACAGTGGCAGTGACCTGAGCAGGAGGGAGGAGAACCCCAGGACCCACTGGGCATGGGTTCTCGGGGAGGGCTGGGCCCTGTCCCAGGCGTCCTGCTCAGGCTCCACAGGGTGGTGGTGGTGGGGGCATGGTGCCATTGGGGTGCAGTAGCCGGCCCTGATGCTTGGGAGTGGGCGCCCTGTTAGGGGGTGGAGGAGGCTGCAGTGTCCGAAATCAAGGTGAGCACCAGGTACTGCCCCCATCTCTGGGGGACATCGGATTGGGCTGCGTCAAGGATGGGGACTATGGGAAGTGCGGTGAGAATGTGCTCCCCTCGTCCCCCCCACCCCCACACCACCCCCCGCAGCCTCTCAGGAGCTGCAGACGCAAACCCAGCTTTGCCAGGCTAGGAGGGGTGGCGCAGAGCCCGGAGGGGCTTGGGGTCAGTGGGGCATGTATATCTCGGCCTTGTGTGGCTTAGCTCTGTGGCTTGCCCATCATGGTAGGGACTCCTGTTCAGGGTCAGGTTTCCCCATCAGAAGAGTTCCTTGGCACCTGGGAAAGAAGCCTTTTTTTTTTTTTTTAATGTTTCATTAGTGAAACACTATGAGGTACAGTTGTAGACTTACAAGTTTTTGTGCTTGGGTTTCAGTTTAACAATGATGGAGTACCCATCCCTCCACCAGTGCCCATTTTGCACCACCACTGATCCCAGTATCCCTCCCACCCCCCCAATCCCCAATCCCACCCTGCCTCTATGGCAGGGCATTCCCTTTTGTTCTCTCTCTCCTTT
>JAOXYA010092975.1:0-11046 GCA_028565675.1 Sorex palustris
GACAAAGTAATGGAAGTGATTCGGGAGCACTGTGATGGGTGCAATCTGAGAAACCTAAGCTCCGTGTACTCCAACAGACAATGGACAAAGATTTATACACAGAGAGGCATTTGAACATTAGTTATTGTTTCAGAATATTAAAAAATTTTAAAAATACGCAATATCAAGGAATCTTATGTTTGTTGATATATTTTAAAATAATGTTAACTCAACACTAACCATGTTTGATACCGTGTTAATATGTTTTAAATGTATTACTTCTGGGGCTGGAGCGATAGCACAGTGGGTAGGGCATTTGCCTTGCCCATGGCCGACCCGGGTTCGATTCCCAGCATCCCAAATAGTCCTCCGAGCACCACCAGGAGTAATTCCTGAGTGCAGAGACAGGAGTAACCCCTGTGCAATGTTGCGTGTGACCCAAAAAGAAAAAAAAGTATTCTTCAATCTTTAACTCCATACAGTAGGCCCAATTATATCACGTTCTATATACAAATCAATACAAATAATATAAATCAAAGAATTCAAATCAAAGAATCGTAGGTTAAGTCCTAGCTTCTTAAACTATGGGTCATGACCCCAAATGGAATTTCAAAACTTCTAAAATTTGTTTTAAAAGAGATTTGTTTATGACTTATAATTACCAAATATTTGGTTTGTACACCATTTTATATTCCTATGATCCTGGTGCTACTCAAAAAATTCTCGGGCCAAAATGGGGTCACTAGTGGAAAAATTTTTCTCGTGTGTGTGTGTGTGTGTGTGTGTGTGTGTGTGTGTGGTGTTGATGGGGGATGGGCCACACTCAGCTGTGCTCTGGGCTTACTGTGCTCAGGAGTCCTCAGGAATCACTTCCGGCAGTGCTCAGGGGACCATGGGAGGAGTATAAGAATCAAACCGGGTTGACTGCTGTACTATCTCTCTGGGTCTTAGAGTTGAAGCAGTCCTGAAACTCTGGTATGAATCTAAAAGCCTTATTTTCTTACCTGCTAAGAAAATATCTTTTACCTCTGAACAAGAGGTTACGCTTCACAACCATTATATTTTGGGGGGAAATGCTTATGACATCTGAAGCCAAACTGCTTCTAACATGGTTTCAACTATGTTTAGATAAAATTACACAGAAAAAAAGAAGAAATGAAATACACTAATAGGCCGTGTTATAGCAATTCTACCTCTGGTAGAGGTAGAGGTAGAGGTGCTGGAGAGAGAGTTAAATGGGCTGAGCAGAGGCTTCACACGCTGGAAGGTTCTATTCCCAGCATCTATGGTCCTTGAGCACTTCCAGGTGTGACTCCAAACACAGTACCAGAAGCAGACCCTGAGCACTGCCAGGTGTGGTCCAAAAACCTAAGAAAGCTTTGTTTGTCAATGTGCTAGATAAAACTAGAATACTGGACAAAAATTCATAAAACTCTTTTAGAAAACAATCTGGGAATATGTATCAGGACAACTTTCCCATCAGGCCTGAACATACATTTGCATGCAGGAGCCACATTTTGATCCCCGATACTATATGTTACCCACAGCACTGCTGGGAGTAACCCCCAGAACAACAACACACTGGGAATGGCCCCTGAGCACCATTAGGTGTGCCTAAAACCCAATTTTGAGAAGACACTACTATTTAAAATAAAGATGACATGTGTGTTATATTTGCATATAGGTTTACATGTATATGGACATTTATAAAGGAACTAGAAATTAGGCGGTGGGAGGATTAGTAGAGAAGTAAGGTAACTGCCCTGGACTTGGCCAAACCCAGTTTGATCCCCGGCACCCCACAGGGTCCCCTACCACTGTCAGGAGTGATACCTGAGAACACAGCCAGGAATAAACCTTGAGCACTGCCAGGCAGGGCCCCAGAAAGCAAAAAAATAAAAACTAACTAGTAATTACATAAATTGATAATTAATATGTCAATAGACAAATTAGAATGCTGAATGAATAAAAACCTAAGTTTTATTGGTGGGGGACCTGGCTGAGCAGTCAAGCACAGGTGTTACGTGGAGAAGTCCCTGAGTCTGATCCCCAAATTCCTTTTTTACTTTTGCAGCAGAGGTCTGACTTGAGGGCTGATTTAAGTATTTATTTCCTTTTTCTGTTTATTTTTTTTCTAAAGAAAATATATAAATGTTCTATTAACAACATCTTTAACATTTCTGAATCTGCTGCAGTGACCCTACTAACCAATACATGATCATGATTTCTCATTTCAGGCCTGTCAATGAAAATTTTACTATATTTCAAAATGATAGCTCACTAGTTGAAGAAAAAAGAAACTTTAGACATCACCAGAGGAAATAATAATATAAAGGAAAACAAGGTATTGCAACTCTTATTTGTTCCTGGCAGTAGTTAGATCAAATTGGTTAATGGGAGCCTATATAAGAAAATTGATTCTGGAAAAAAAAATTGAACTTAATCAAATCTATTTTGTATGGCTGGTCATTTTTTTCCTCTCTTTAATTCACTGCTTCTATTCATTCAATTCGTGTTTCCTGGAATTAAAAGTTTCCAAGATAGGGATCCATTCAAAACTTCACTAACGCTCTCTTATCTTTTATTTTTGCTTTTTTTTGGGGGGGTCACACCCAGCGATGCACGGGTTACTCCTGGCTCTGCACTAAGGAATTACTCCTGGTGGTGTTCAGGGGACCATATGGGATGCTGGGAACTTAACCTGGGTTGGCCGCATGCAAGGCAAACACCCTACCCGCTGTGCTCTTGCTCCAGCCCCTAATACTCTTTTAAAAAGGATGCTACGTGTCTTTAATTTTACAGTGTTTGTTATCTCTAGAGTGAACCAGGATCACAGGCTGAAAAAACTTCCTTCCTACATGAAGCACTCAGGAGAAATGGAAAATGTAGAAGGTGAGTTCCATGAGGACTTACTCCGGGCACAGACGCGATCATCTGCTTGCTCAAGATGGTCGACTCAGCTAGCTTGGTTCCAGCATCTGCGCAAATAAACTAATAAGAAATTGAAAGAATCATTATTTCTAAGAGCACTGGGACAGTAATGAGTCATTTATCATTTTCTGAACTTGGGTTTAAATTCATTCATGATGACTTTGGTGACAATGTGTCCTGGGAAATATCTAGGACTAGCAATCATGAGTGTTCACTCCTGTCAAAAACTCAGAATTCTCTGACTGCGATTAACACACAGGGTCTCACTTCACCCAGACAACTTGGTGGCCCCGAAATGGTGTTTCAGTCAAGGAAGAAAGCAAAGAGGTCCTCAGTATTTTCTTTATTCTGAAGTTACTATTCTCCATGGTTTCATACACTTCCTGACAGTCACCGAATTTTCACAACCCACCTGGGAGTCTCTCATGACATTATACAATTTTAATGAAAACAGGTTGTCAATCTGCATCCCAGCAGGTTGTTTTACTTGTCTCTACCTCTCTGAGGCCCTTCTCTTCCGGTCTTCCTCCTTCCACTTCCTCCTTGGCCATGGTCTCTGTTGATGGTGTCCCCATACCTTTTCTGCATCCCTCCACGTCCACTGCAAGTCACCACACTGGATTGAAGTGACCTACAAGTCTATTTCCCCAAGTCTGCTCTCAGACTTGGGGGACCTCACCCCTACCCTCATGAGCTTAGTGCCTGCCCTGTGGAAAGGCCCATGAGTACTTGTGAAATGAAGACTGACTGATGAGGATTTGGTGGATCATGGGGAAGAAGAATTTTCTAGACTTCTATTGAACTTGCCTCAATCCAGATGTTTATAGATGTCTTCACTTGAAGCAACGCTCAATGACTTAGAGTGTTGGGGGGTGGGGGAAGTCACACATAAAGTCTGCCACTATGAGTAACAAGCTCCTGGTTAATTGTTCTCTCCAGGCCTTGGGTTGGAACCCCGGAACCTCAACAATGTTGGGAACCCAAAGTTGCAGCTGTACGGAAGCCCAGAGATTCACAGAATCTTCATCTTCCCAGACAA
The DNA here is from genome assembly GCA_028565675.1 of Sorex palustris. Classification (NCBI taxonomy): domain Eukaryota; kingdom Metazoa; phylum Chordata; class Mammalia; order Eulipotyphla; family Soricidae; genus Sorex; species Sorex palustris. Next base: position 3,950 of record JAOXYA010092975.1, read on the forward strand.
AAGGCACCCCAAGGGACGGAGAATCTCGGTCATGGGCTCAGTTGGACAGGCTTCATCCCTATCAAACCGGGGAGGAATGAGAGAGGTTTGGGTGGGAGAGAAAAATCTTAAGAAGTCTGTCAGGGGAACGGAGATCAGTGCTATGTGGGGGGCCTTGGGTTGGAGTCTCAGCACTGTCGATGAGCCAGGGCACTGCCCAGAAAGGCAGAGTGCTAAGTCAGGCCTTTCTGGAGGCAAGAGGTTCTGAGACTTCCCGCTCACATCCACCAACTGTCTTCATCTGGGAGATGGGGGTCTCCAGGCACGGCACCTCAGCAGAGCCTTGGGGCCAAGGGTCGGTTGCAACGAAAAGGCACTTTGTGAGGACACGGGTCTCCGTCCTCATATTATGTTCCCTTTTTTTGGCCTCAAGCATAGAAAGTGGGAAGATCTGTGTGGCCATGAACTCTGGCAAAGAAAACGGCAGCTCAGAAGAGCTAGCCAGGAAATGCCTCAAAGTTTCCATTCCTTTATTTAGGAGTGCTTGTATCAGCTTTCCTATTTCGGAGTGAGTCAAATATCAGGAAAAGCAAATCAATCACAGTATAAAGAGAAAAGAAACACAAGTGTTTCATTTTGCCTAAGCACTCAAATAAAAGAGTTAAGTATTTGGTAGACTGAATGGTAGGAAGAAGGAACAATTTAGTCTTGAGTAATCTAGGGCTTGTTGTCCCAGAAAACTTATTTTCTAAAGCAACCCGTGTGCAGAGTTGCAGAGAGAGAGAGAGAACCCCTTGCATGTCTGCTTCAAAAGAAGTTTGGGGACCGAAGTATCAGGACAGCATTTCAATCGGGTCACAGCAGAAGTGAGACCACACCATAGAGAAGCCAGCAGACAGTGTGTCTGAGGGGAGCACTAGAGTGAGAGCTCTAGGTACAAACCGAAGAGTAGTTTCATGCCTCAGCCACCTAATGATGGGTGCAGGTGTCAGCGGGGCCCTGAGGAAGGCACAGGACAGGTAAGGCAGCCACATTCTAGAAGCCTGTCTTAGCCAGCATCCTTAGCTGAGAAAAACCAGTAACCTCATTCACGCCATCTGTTAACCACAGCAATATCCCAACAGGATACAAATGTCTGGCTTGAGATAAGCGACAACTCTCCAAGTCAAACTTCAGCAGCAAAAACTGCTCCCAACATGACAGAGGTACATGTCAGAGTCGGGTATATTCAATCCATAGACTTGTAAACACCTGTGTATGTTGATGCAAGGCCTTCCGTCCTGTGTAAATTTGTACCCTCTGTACTTCAGAAGCTTATGTCTCCCTTTCACATAGACCGCTGACCATGAACTGAAAATTCCAGAACCATTTTCTAGAATCACACAAGACACAAAACTGTAAGGAAGACCAGAGGCAAAGGGAGCAGCGGTGCTGTGGAAGGAGGATTTCTCTACTCGGAGAGAGAAAAGGCACGCCAACGGGGAAATGAAAGAACACAAAAGAACTCGCTTTCCGATATGTGCCACTTCTCAATTTATCATCAAAATGATCCTCAAAATAGCATCTCATCCCACAGAGGGATGAGTTTATAACTAACTCAACCAGCATTAATAATCCCACACATCAGTTGGATTAAAAACAACAGCCAGATCATTCTCCTTTGTTCTCTGCCCACAGTGAACCTCTCTTGGAAAGAGAACTTCTCACCCACCTGGCTTCTCCCCACTAGGAAAAGCAGGTGAAGCCTGCATGGGGTGGGAGGACGGGAAGGGGGGAGGGCCCAAGTGGATGGGCAGAATATCTCCTCCTGACACATCAGAGGTGCAGAGGAAATTCTTTGGGGTGGGAGCCTGCAGTTCTTACGGTGGCTTTAGAGTTACCACTCTAGAGAGTAAATTCTGTTTGAATTCATGTCAACAGCACTCCTAAGACCCCATCACATGTGAAACAGCTTCAGCAGGCTCACAGAGGAGAAAGAGTTGCCAGGGAAAGAGAAGATGTCAGTAGAGCCTAAGAGAAGCGATAAAATAACACAGCTGCCCAGACTACAGAAGGATGGCAGACGAATGGCCCAGCCCTGATGGGCAGAGACATGAATTTAATTTTTCTGTTAGTTAAATTCTTTCCTGATTTCAGGCTTTTGTTGGAAAGAAAGAAAGAAAGAAAGAAAGAAAGAAAGAAAGAGAAAGGAAAGAGAGGAAAGAAAGAAAGAGAGAGAGAAGCAAGAAAGGAAGAAAGAAAGAAAAATTAAAAAAGAGAAAGAGAAAGAGGAAGGAAGGAAGGAAGGATCAGAAAGAGAAAGAAAGGAAGAACAGGAAGAAAAAGAAAGCAAAGAGAGAAAGAAAGAAAGAAAGAAAGAAAGAAAGAAAGAAAGAAAGAGGAAGAGAGGAAGGGAGAAAGAAAAAAAGAGAAAGAGAAAGGAAGGAATGAAGGGATCAGAAAGAGAAAGAGAGGAAGATCAGAAAGAGAAAGGAAAGAGAGAAAGAAAGAAAGAAAGAAAGAGAGGAAGGAAGAAAGGAAGAAAGAAAGAAGAGAAAGAGAAAGGAAGGAAGAGAAAGAGAGAAAGCGAAAAGAAAAGAAAGATAGGAAAGAAAAAAAGAAGAGAAATAAAGGAAAGGAAGGAAGGAAGGATCAGAAAGAGAAAGAAAGGAAAGAGAGAAAGAAAAAAGAATGAAAGAAAAAAGAAAGAGAGGAAGAAAGAAAGAAGAGAAAGAGAAAGGAAGGAAGGAAGGAAGGAGGGAAGGAAGGAAGGAAGGAAGGAAGGGAGAGAGGGAGGGAGTGAAGGAGTAAAGGATAAAACCCACTTAATGTTCTTCAAGACAGATGTACCAAGAAGATGTTAAAATCAAGTCTATTTCAGATTATTTTTAGAAATATTTACTTATAAAAAACTAAAGAAATATGAATTTCTAGGGAGTAGTCAAATAAAAATGAAATTATGAAATTATGAGGCACAGATATTTCACCAAAAAAAGCAGCTTTATTTGTGAAAGCAGTGTTCTCGCAACACAAAGTATTTTGATGAAATACACGGTGAATCCACATGATGACAGAAAAATAAATCCCTGAATCTGAATGATAAATGACCATGAGTTACCTTTGATAAAAACTTCAGAAATAATTCATTATTTTCTGATAAAATAATATTATGAAATCATTATACATGGAGAAAACAGTCCTTTTTATTCACAGACCTTGTCATAATCACACTTATCCTGCCTTGCTGATAATGTTATTTAAATAAATTTGTTCCAGTGGCTTTTGGACTTATCAAAATCCCAGCTGAGACTTTAGAATTTGGACATATGAGTTTATCCACTTTGCTACATAGAATTTGTCACTGAAACAGAGTAGATAAATGATCTCTGTGTGAGAGACTTTAAATATTCATATATTGCCACATTTTAAGTATGTAGAAGTTTATATGACATATATAAAAAAGATTAGAAGAAAATTAATAACTTTACATGGAATAAAACTATGATATTTAGCCAAAATGCAGATATTTCAACTACTACAAATTTTGAAATATGTATCAGAATTATTTCCCCATGCATATAATTTTGGTAGCTAAGTTTTCTTGACTTTTTTTACCATAATACTTTTATTTAACTTTTTAACTAATTTGCAGAAGCAGTATATTTTCCTCTCTAAGTTTATTATGTTGCATTCATTTTTGTGTCCATTCATTTTTTTTTGCAGAAAGTTGCAATTTGAAAGAGTAACATAAAAATCCTTATATCTACTGTTATTTAACAATATGCCTTTCTAATATTTTAGGTCCTCACAATTACTTTAGAGTTTAGTGTCCTTGATCATATCATATATATTTTTTTAAATCACAGAGTGAACATGTGAGGAAAATAGTCCTGAAACCTATCCAAAAGAAATGAAGAGTTGGATTCAAAATGAAAAAGCAATAAATTCTGCTGAGATAGGCTATTGAGAATGTATGTTTCTCTTATCTTGTTCTCAAGCTATTGTGAAGGCCTAACCCTTAATCAGAAATCTGTGTTCATATTTGCAGATACGATGGAGTGTGCCACAGAGGACCTTTGCTCACTGGGAATTTATTGATCACCCTTGTTCTCACGAGCTTGCAACATGCCCTTTCTAAAAATATATTTCTCTGTTCTTTTCCTAAATTGTTTCTTGTGCGCATGCAGGCAAGGCCTCTAGAATGGGAACCTACTATCCTCCAACCTTCAGGCTTGTTTAATAAAAATCTTTCTCCACCGTTCATCTTGTCCCGGGACTAATTTGCAGGCTAGAGGGGGAGTAGAAAAAAAAACCTTGAAAGTTGTTGTAACTGCCCCCCCTTTACAAAAAATTTTCTAGGCTAAGAAAATGCAGCTAATAACTGATAGCAACTAGGTGTCAAAACTTATTTTTCAAAATCTAAAATCATACTTTAAAAACATATTATCCCCCTTGATGTTGCCTGCTTTCCTCTTAATTCATTTCTGCCTAGGACTTTGACTAATGCTATAACCATTTGAGAAGTTGATGAAAATGTGAGGAAGAGACACCTGTAAAATATAACAATTTAAGGAGAGAAAAAGCTGGGAGAGAGAGAAGGATGAGGAAGGGAGTGAAGGGGAAAGAAAGAGAGAGGTTTATTGAAGGAGGAACAATTAGATAGCAGCAACAACATGGAATTTGAATCAGAATAGAAACACAGTTGACACCAAAATGAAACTGGGTTGTTTTACTAGTGATCCCACATTTGTGTGCAGGTGTGATTGTGAGCAAAGATTGAGGACTTTGAAGCATACCATAGTGTAGCAACAAGTAAAACTTGAGTTCCAGGAGGGAGGGAGCCAGGAAAAGAGGCCGCTGTGGCTCTATTGTCTAAGGGTTTACACAGGAGATAGATGACCTGTTTCCTGACTGGTCACTGGAGCAATTGTTATCTGATAGCAGAATGCAATGGCTGATTTTCATACACATTCGCATTACCACATACTTGCTCATTCAGTCCAACTGCTCCTCACAGTAGCTCAAGTCCCTGTGTCCTTCATATTCTGTTTATTCACATAGGAAGTTTCAGCTTGACTTCCCATGTCAATATGGTGTCTTGTAGGCCCATGGCTAACTGAAACGTGAGGCAGTGTAGTTGGGACTGAGTCCATTCAAATCAAAATCACAATAGAGGACTCCAACTATAAGCAAAGGTGACTGAAAGATAGATTAGTTCACTGGGTATGAATACTGTCATTGTCACTGTCACTGTCACTGTCCTCCTGTTGTTCATCGATTTGCTCGAGCGGGCCCAGTAACACCTCCATTGGAGACTTTATTGTTACTGTGTGTGACATATCGAGTACGTCACGGGGAGCTTGCCAGGCTCTGCCATGCAGGCGAGATACTCTCGGTAGCTTGCCAGGCTCTCCGAGAGGGGCAGAGGAATCGAACTCGGGTCGGCAATGTTGGCTGCATGCAAGGGCAAACGCCCTACCGCTGTGCTGTCGCTCCAGCCCATATGAATACTGAAAGTTTTAATATAACAAGCTGCTCTGCCCATTATTATTTTTAGACTCAGGAAATAACGCTGCATTATTCTCTTCCTCTACCATTGTCTTATTTTACCTCCCTTATGATATTTCAACTAATTTTCTATAGAGCACATTCGTGACTTCCTGCTTATTTGTTTGCCTCTTCCTTCAAAGTTTACACACACTTGTGTTGGTGTTTGCATATGAAAATAGGCCCTCTGTGAATGTAAACGCTGAACCTCTTCTGTGTTCTCTTTACCTCACCATATGGCTCATCTCCTCAATACCTAGCAGGTCATTTGTTACTGGATGAAGATTTTTACCAGGATAATCAACCTCCCCCCAAATTGTAATGAAATATTAATGTCAAATGATAAAATATTAACGCACTAAAATTTTAAACAGTGTGTATGTATTCTTTTGTGTTATGCAGTAATAACTCTGGCAGTAAACTGTTGTTGCCCAAATAAACTGTTAAGCAAACTTTGTGGCAGTTTAGAAAGGAACAAGGGCATAATCTAGTGAGTAATGCTCTTCGCACTTAGTTTTGCCCAATTATAAATATGTGGCAGGTCCTGTTTAAAGATTTCTGCTTCCCTAGGGCTGGAGTGATAGCACAGCAGGTAGGGCATTTGCCTTGCACGCAGCCAACCCAGGTTTGATTCCCAGCATTTCATATGGTCCCCGGAGCACCGCCAGGAGTAATTCCTGAGTGCATGAGCCAGGAGTAACCCCTGTGCATCGCCGGATGTGACCCAAAAAGAAAAATTAAATAAAGATTGCTGCCTCCCAATAAGCATGAGGATTATGGCTAGTACTTCCAGTTGTTCTTTGATTTTAAAGAGGAGAAACTTAATCTCAGGCACTGTCACTTGTCCGATTCTGGTGTTGATTTGTATTTTGTGTTTATTTACTTACTACATGCATTTTTCTCTTCTTAGTTTCCACAAGTGTTTCCTCTAGGTGTTTTATTGTTAACAGCTTGCTTTGACAAACATAAGTGAGTATATAGAAACTTATTTCTAGCCTCCTTTCCTTGTTTGTCATTTTGCCCCTGTTGAGTTTTGCCTCCTCTATTCTGAATCATAATGAAACATTTCCCACTGACCCTCAAAGTTCACTTTGCCAACATAAAACCTATACTTACATGTAGACTATAAATCTATATTTATAATTTCCATTTTTTGCCACTTCCAAATGTATTTTGCCTTCTGATATAATATCAAAAGCCTCATGTCTTCCTTAAGGAGTATATTTTTAAATTAAGAAACCTTTCTTAAGTCTAAATAATTGAATAAATGTCTAGAAAGAATATGTAATGATAAAAGGAATGTTCAGATAATTCTTACCTGCCTATAGTCAGAATATTACCAATAGCTTCAAGTTCCCATGTACCTCTCACCGAGAGAAGGAAAAGTTAATGACTATTCCTAATTGTGCATTTATTTTGCCTTACTTTTTTTTTAGTAATTTCACTGAAGCTATTTAAAGTAAAGGTAAAGGCCCTCCTGTTGTTCGTCGATTTCCTCGAGTGGGCCCAGTAACATCTCCATTGGAGACTTTGTTGTTACTGTGTTTGGCATATCGAATACGTCAAGGGGAGCTTGCCAGGCTCTGCCGTGC
>JAOXYA010092994.1:0-11046 GCA_028565675.1 Sorex palustris
TCTATGTTTTTTACTTGTGTATGTCTATGCTTCTTAGTTATGTATATCTTGTTTTGTTTAGTTGTTTCTTTGTTTTGGGTTTTAGACCACAACTGGTGATTCTGGATAGGAGTTACACCTGGCATGGTGGTCAGGGGTTGCTCCGAATCGTATTAGCAGGCCATGTCGTGCCAGGGATCAAACCTGGATCTCCCCTATAGAGAGCATGCATTGCCTATTGATCTATCTCTCTGATCCCAGCTTTAAAGATATCTTTCTGAAACACAGTTTTAAAACGTTTTGTATCCCAACTTAAACATTATCAGCCTGGGGCCAGAGATATAGTACAATCAACAGGGTGCAAGCCCTGCATGTAGCTGACCCAGGTTTGATCTCTGGCTCCTATATAGTCCCCTGAGCTCCATCAGGAGTGATCCCTGATCACAGAGCCAGGAGTAAGTCCTCAGCACTGCTGGGGTATGGCACCAAAACAAAACAAAACATTGGCAACAATTAGCCCAGACTTTTATTTTATTGGTGGGAGGTGGGGGTGGGGTGGGGGACACACACTGGATGGTTCTCAGCGATCACTCTTAGAGGTGTTCAGGGAACCCTATGTGTTGCCTGGGAGTGATCCTGAATCGGCTGCGAGCAAAGCAAGCGCCCCATAAGACATCCAGCTCCATAGCTTGAACTTTAATGGCCTGGCTCTCAGCCATCATCTTAGACTTTTTTTCTATTTTATTTTACTTTTAATTAATTAATTATTTTTTTCTTTTTGGGTCACACCCAGCAATGCACAGGGGTTCCTCCTGGCTCTGCACTCAGAAATCACTCCTGGCGGAGCTCAGGGGACCATATGGGATGCTGGGAATCGAACCCAGGTCGACCTCGTGCAAGGCAAACGCCCTACGCACTGTGCTATTGTTCAAGCTCAATTTATTTATTTGTTGAATCACACTCAGCTGTGCTCAGGGCTTACCCATGGCTCTGTTCTCAGGAATTACTCCTGTGAGGTGCTCGGGGAACCATGTGGGATGCCAAGAGATCGAACCAGTTAGCTGCATGCGAGGCAAATGCCCCCCCTGCTGTACCATCATTCTGGCCCCATATTTCCTTGTTCATATGCTCGTTTTCCCCTCATTTGGTTGTTGTTTGGGGCCACACCCGGCAATGCTCAGGGTTACTCCTGATTCTGCACTCAAGAATTACTCCTGATGGGGCTGGAATGATAGCACAGCGGGTAGGGCGTTTGCCTTGCACGCGGCCTGACCCGGGTTTGATCCCCAGCATCCCATATGGCTCCCCGAGCACTGCCAGGAGTGATTCCTTAGTGCATGAGCCAGGAGTAGCCCCTGTGCATCGCCGGGTGTGATCCCCCCCCCAAAAAAATTACTCCTGAAGGTGCTTAGGGGGATCATAAGCGATGCATATGATCGAACCAGGTCAGCCGTGAGCAAACGGGTGGCGAGCAAGGTAGAAGTGCTGTTCAGTCGTTCAAGCCCCCAACCCTCATTAGGTTTTAAATTCCAAAAACTCAGAGATCTTATTTGTCAAATTAATCCCTTTATTCCCAAAGCTAGAATAATACTAGGAACACACAGCATACACTAAGTATTTGCTGAATGTAAGTAATGTGAAGATTATCAGATCACAGGGACTGGCTTGGCCACAGTCTAATCTAACAATTTCCCTAAGAACAACAATTGCTTTCCAAGAGTAAGGGAGATGGCTGGAAGGGTTAGCGCGCAAGATTTGCAAGAAGTCTTACTGCATCCCAGAACTGCATGGCCCCCCAGCAATGCTGTTGGAAAGACACTCCTTTAGCAACCTAGCCCCAGGAAACACTCAGGGAGTTGCTCTCTGAGCACAGCAGGGTATAGCTCAAAAAAAAAAAAAGAAAAAAAGAAAAGAAAAGAAGTGAAAAGAAAAAGAGAATTGCTTCCTGAGATCTAGCTGGAGCAAGAGACAGGGATAAACTGTAATTTTGATTCTCTTTTTTCCCCTCCTACCAAAGAACCCAGAGATCTTGCAGTACAGAACCCTAAAATACTTTGACCAGGAATTACAACCCAGCCACACCGACTATTTTTCATTCGAGATTCTAACCTTCGCCTTAGGTTTCAAAAGAGCAAACACCTGGGTCCCTTTCTGTTTCTTTATGAATGAACCGGCTCTAGTCTGCGCACGCGCAGAACCCGATTCTCCCGCTCCACGTGAGACCCACCCTTCCCTCCGGCCGGCGGCCCCGCCCACAGCCTGTGGAATGACCAATGACGAGCGGCCTGTGGGGCGGAGCCCGGGGCGGCGCGGCACAGTATTCCCCGCGCCCGGCTCTCTCGCGCTAGGCTTGGCGTGTTGTGATCACGTGGCCGGCTCCGGGCGCGGCGCTTGTTTTGGTTTCTGTCTGGCTTACTCCAGGCAAATTGGGGTGAGCGACTTTCCTCCCTGCATGCAGCGCCTGCTGCCCTATACCCTCAGTGAACGCCTCGCTGTTCTGCAGGCCCCTGCGGGAGGCTCCTGCCGTGCCGCTAGTTGGCCGCCGGAAGGTTGTTATCCTCGGGTACCGCTCGGGAAAGGGAAAGACACGCGCGCACCGCAGCTTTATCACCAGAGGAGGCGCGCGACCCTGCAGGAATGCTGGCATCATTAGAACAGGGATGTAGAGAGATGACGGAAAGGATGAAGAGAAGGAAAGGAAGGGTCCGAGTGGAGGTAATGGGTGGAGAGCTGCAGGAAGGGGAAGCACAGGCGGGTTAGTTAATATGGTCTTGGCTGCTGAAATGTTAAGGGTGGTCCCCAACGTTACTCTACAGGATGAGGTCGCAGTTTGCCTTTTGGGAGCACGGTACATATGGAATAAATCTGAAGGGCTTCTTGGGATCCTAGGGAATCCCAGATCTTCCCAGAGAGGGGTAATCAAAGGCTTCTTGGGCCACTATTCTGCCCACCACTGATGCATCCGGGTGCTTGCTACAGAAATGCATCCAGTGGCCAACGTGTGGAGAGGAAGGATGAAAAGAAGATGAGGTTCTGGTAAGGCCACAGCTGAAAAGGGCAGAACACGTGAATTAACACAGATGTAGATAAAACTGTTGTTGTTTCCCACAGGGGAGACATCTTTGGCTCATCAATTTTGGAGGGTGAGTTCCTGGAAGATCCCACAGTGAGAGGAGTGAATAAATTTCTCCACTAGGAATCAGATAGAGAAGTGCCACACCCAAGTCAAAAAATCTGACATTTACCTGGAGCTAGGGGACTTACTTAATTAGATATTAAATCTAATCTTTCGGGACTGGAGAGATAGTACAGCCAGTGGGTAGGGTGCTTGCCTTGCACTCAGCCTACCCAACTTAAATCCCTGGAATCCCATATAGTCCCCCAAGCCCTGCCAGGAGTAGCCCCCAAGCATTGTAGGGTGTGGCCCCAAAGCAAACAAATCTAGTCTCTAATCTTGTTCAATCTGTTGAACTAGAGTGAATTTTGCAAGACAGTGGTAGAGATAGATAAGAGGCCAGAAAGCTAGGATAGCAGGTAGGGCTCTTGCTTTGCACCCGGCCAACCCAGTTTGGATCCCTCAAGCCTTCCCAGGAGTGGTCCCTGAATACAGAGCCAGGAGTAAGCTCCAAGTTCTGCTTGATGTGGCCCAAAAGCAAAAATAGAAAAAGAAAAAGAAATAAAGTTGAATTCTAATATTGTCTCTTCAGTTTCCTAGAAAACACTTATGTCATTGTCAGGGTTAAGCATGGGGGTACTTGTTGATAGACCTAAAGGCTATCTCACAGTCAAGTTTTCTTTTCAGCTTACAGAAAAATAGGACTCTTGGCAAAGATGATTCAACTATACCTGATGGACACAGCAGGACAGGTACCAGTTTGGGATAGGGTATCAGAATATGGCAGATCAGTCTGTGAGATGAATTCTGGCAGTCTCTGTGGTTCATATGTAATGTAAAATTAAAAAAATAAGAGCACTTTTTTCTTTTTGAGTCACACCCGGCGTTGCTCAGGGGTTACTCCTGGCTTTGCACTCAGGAATCACTCCTGGCGGTGCTCAGGGGACCATATGGAATGCTGAGAATCGAACTTGGGTTGGCCGCGTGCAAGGCAAATGCCCTACCTGCTGTATTATTACTCCAGCCCCAAAGAAGAGCATTTTAACAGTAGTGCACCAGCTCTTATTGAAGGTTCTCTAAATACTTGTTGCATAGAAGTAACCGGTGTAAGATAGATGGCAACTATCCTTTGCAACTGCATATGTGTGTGTGTAGGTATATATATATGTATGTACTGATTTACTGTTTCTTGTCAGGATGAAGGATGAGTAGAACATTCTGCCCCATTCATTCATCATTGGAGTCCATGGTTCTGTGCTTGTATATTCCGTCACCTCTCTGCATAGGTAAATGTAAAAAGTTGTGGGTGGGGACTTGGAGAATCTGAGGATTTCCCAGAACAAGGTTTCACCTTCCTCTTTTAGATATGAAGCTTCCAAGTCATTGAGGTTCTGTACCAAAAGTTACATAAAGGCCATGGAAAACCTGGTAAGTGGCCATGGGAGAATAAAGAAATATGGATAGAGAGGATAATAGAAAGTGGAGGGAGGGGTCATGTCCAAGTTCAGGAGGTGGCCGGAATGTAGATCTTGTATGATGGGTCTGATGGGAGTGGTATCCAGCCTTATGTGAAAGAGTTTGGGATCCACGGGGAATAGGAGCCCGTCCTGGAGTAACTGTTCTTTTCTTCTAGGTTGCCAGTGGTTCTAGTGGGGAACAAGGCCGATCTCTCACCAGATAGGTATAGAAATCTCTGAAGCTGCCCGCAATAGAAAGTGAGCTAAACTAGGAATCATTCAGTCTGTAATTCTGTTTATTCCTATTTATTCCCGCATGCCCAGACTGTAATTCAGTCTGTAATCTGTTCTGCCACTGAGTTGAATAAGTCATTTCACCTCTTTTCATTTCTAACTTGGCAGGCTCACCTTTTTATTGCAAATGTTTTAATAATATTTCAAACATTGTTTTCCTGTTTGAAGCCTCTGTTCTAGGCTTCTTCTGTATTTACTTCTTCCTCTGCCCTCCTCCTAAAACCTTAGGGAAGTAAGATGATCAGAGAAAATTTAGATTCAGAGTTTTTGAACATTATGATATTGCTGATGATTTACGTTTGTCTTTTGGACCACACCATCAGTGCTCAAGGCTTATTCTGGGCTCTGAACTCAGGAATCACTCCTGTCAGGGCTCAGAAGACCATATAGGGTGCTGGCAATTGAATGTGGGTTAGCTACATACAACATTAGCACCCTACCCTCTGTACTATTGTTCTGGTCCCAGGATATTACTAATTATCATCTTCACGTCCTTAATTTGCTTCTAGAGAGGTCCAGGCAGTTGAGGGGAAGAAGCTGGCAGAGTCCCGGGGTGTGACATTTATGGAGTCATCTATTCATCTATCGAGAATCAGGTGCTGAGCCTGAAGACTAGGAAGGCGGTTAGTGGGAGTGTTTTTCTGAGCCTGTGCTTTTTGTTGAGGATGGGGTGGGATGGTGTAGTCACCTCAGAGTTGGATGGTGTTGGCAGTGAACTTTTTTTAGGGGGGGTGGGGATGGTCATACCAGGGTCACTGATGCCAGGCAAACAGCTTAACACCTGTAATGTTTCTCCAACCATGAATTATTCTTTTGCTCTTTGCAGCTGACTCAAGGCATCTTCACCAAAGTCATCCAGGAGATTGCCTGGATGAAGAATTCCAGTGGGCACAAGCGCCACTGCTGTTTCTTGTGGAACCTTGAGTCTGGGGCAACTTTCAGCTTGGCCCTGGTTCTTGCCAGGCTCTAGCAAGGACAGAACCCAAGGACTTCACAAATGTGGTTGTCTTCTGTGTCTTTGGCTCTTTGGCACCTAGTCTGGCACCCTCATGTTCGCACACTTTTTCCAGGCTCCAGTGGCCTGGTCCTCATTGTTTACAAAGGGGCAAAAAGTTCTCATGGACACTGGCCCCTAGCCCTGTTTTTGCTAAATGAGTTGTTATAACTTGCAGAGTTGGGCTGAGTCATGAGCATTGTTTATCCTGGACCTTATCTCCAACGTAGGTTTTAGGTGTTAACTGGGGAGGAAGCTGGGGACTCCTGAGCTGGCTTCTTGGGTTGACAAGGCAAATAAAATGAGAAATCTTTTTATCATTGGCTTCTTTTCATGTGGGAAGAGTTCAGGCCTAATATTTTCTTTTCTAAGGAATTATGCCTTTGGCCTTTCGTGGGGGATCAGGGCTAATTCCTTCTACCTCAGTCCTATTTCTTATTCCTCAGTCAGAGCAAACACCTACTATTTGCCTTTCACATTTTTTCCCTCCTTCCTCTGCCTCCTTCCTTCCTTCCTTCCTTCCTTCCTTCCTTCCTTCCTTCCTTCTTTCCTTCCTTCCTTCCTTGTCTTCTTCTCTTCCTCCTCCTCCTCTTCCTCCTCCTCTGCTTCCTCCTCCTCCTTCTTCTCCTTCTCCTACTTCTACCTTTCTTTCTTGCGCTGAAGATTGGAGTCAAATCCTTGGCCCCTTTTTCACCATCTTTCCCACCTGTGCTCAGGGTTTACTCATGGCTCTGAGCTTAGGGATCCGTCCTGAAGGGGCTGGGGGACTGGGGTGCTGGGATCAAACTTGGCTTGGCTGCATGCAAGACAAGTGCCTTAACCGCTGTATTACCTCCCTAGCCCTTCTCACCTTTTCTTTCTACTGGCAACTGTACTGGTACCAGTATACCATCTCTACTGACCAATGTGGCCATCCAAGTTAGCAGCCTCTTACTTACAAAACACCACCCTCTGGTGGCTAGATTGTGTCTTGGAGGTTTGGCATTTGTTCAATCTGGAGTGTAGGGTTTGGGGAGGAGGAAGGATACCACTCATTCCTAATTTGTTAAGAATTGAATGAAGGAGTTCCGGAGAGATAGTGCAGGAGGTAAGATTCTTGCCTCGGTTGCAAGTGGCCTGGGTTTGAATCCCGCCCACTACTTCTGGTCAATAGGCACCACCAGGGGTCACTCCTGAGCATAGAGCCAGAAATAGTCCTTGAGTAACATTGACTATGGCCCAATACCCTCTCCCAGCAAAACCAAAAAAATTCTAAAAAAAAAAAAAAGCAGCCAAGAGATAATACAGCAGGTAGGGTTCTTGCCTTGCATGCTACAAATTTGGGTTTGTATAAACCCCAGTGGCACCCCATATGGTCTCTCTGCCTCACGAGGAGTGGTCCCTAAGCACAGAACCAGAATAAGCCCTGAACATTGCTGTGTGTGGCCCCAAAACCAAACTGAGTGAAAGAGCCTGATGGCTCAAAGCATGCTAGAGTGAGTACTTTGCCTTTTGATCCCTAGCCCTTATCATGCCTCAGTACTTTACTAAGAGTACGTGAGTATACTTCTAGTGTGACCTCAAAACCAAAACCATTGAGGGGTCCTGAGAGACAGGACATCAGGGAGGGCTCAGGCTTTTCATTCAGCAGACCCAACCCAGCACTTCATAGGGTGCTCCAAGCCCCATCAAGAGTGATCCCTGGCAGCAGACCCAGAAATCAGCCTGGAACCCCACTGGGTATTGTCCCTCCCAAAGAAAAACCCAGTGAAGAAGCAGGGACTAGAGTGTTGTAAATATTTGGGGTTTCCAAGAGTTTAGTAAGACATATGGGCATATGCAGTGTGTGCCAATGGCATATATCAATTCGACGTGTTAACTAAGAAATAACGGTATATATACTATCATATGCCATATATCAGTTCCCCTACCTTCCAAGTCCCCAGTTCCTTTCTTCTAGGGGTGGATGGGAAGGAGTTGGGCCATACCCAGTGGTGCTCAGGGGCTATTCCTGGCTCTGCTCAGGGGACTTTATGTGGTGCCAGGGATTTGAATCAAGGTGGGCCACTGCAAAGCCTTAATCACTATATTATTTCTTTGGCCCCCAAAGCCATTCAGGTGAATTCTCTTTGATCTTTTTATTTTATTTTTGCTTTTTGGGTCCACCCGACGATGCACAGGGGTTACTCATGGCTTTGCACTCAGGAATTACTCCTGTCAGTGTTTGGGGGACCATATGGGAGGCTGGAAATTGAACCCGGGTCGGCCACGTGCAAGGCAAACACCCTCCCCGCTGTGCTATCACTCCAGCCCCTCTTTACTCTTTTTATACATTTGTGTGTTGGTCTGCTAAGCTTTTTACAGTTTTGGAGTTGTGCTTTTATTTTTTTTTAAAGCTATCAAAGGCCTTTACTTTTTTTTTTTTGCTTTTTTGGGTCTCACCTGGTGATGCTCAGGGGTTATTTCTGTCTGGGCTCTTCTGCACTCAGGAAGACTCCTGGCAGTGCTCAGGGGACTATATGGGACGCCAGGGACTGAATCCGGCTCGGCCACATGCAAGGCACACACCCTCCCCACTGTACTATGTACTATCGCTCCTGCTTCATTGTTTTTTGTTTTTGACCCAACCCCAGCAATGCTCAAGGCCTACTCCTGTCTCTCTTCTCAGGCATGACTCATGGCCAAGCTTAGGGGACCATATGGGGTGCCCGGGATAGAGCCACTGGGTCAGCCACGTGCAAGGCAAGCACTGTACCTGCTATACTGTCTCTCCTAGCTCCTGCTATTTCTTACTGAACTAGTGAACTACTTCTCTCTTATGTTGGGATGAGTATTGCAGCAAGGATGGTTTGATCCTATGTACCTCTACTTTTCCTGCCTTCCACTCTGAAGGCTTAACTGGCCTAATAGTTCCCCTAAGAATTTAACCCAAGTTACCTGAATAGTGTCCTTCATAGGGAGGGCACAGATTACTTCTGCTAACTGGGGGAGGGAGAGTAGGCTATTAATGTACTTAGTTAGGGAAGGGTTTGGAGCGATAGCACAGCAGATAGGGCATTTGCCTTGCATGGGGCCGACCTGGGTTCGATTCCTCCGCCTCTCTCGGAGAGCCCGGCAAGCTACCAAGAGTATCCCACCCGCACGGCAGAGTCTGGCAAGCTCCCCATGGTGTATTCGATATGCCAAAAACAGTAGCAACGAGTCTCACAATGGAGAGGTTTCTGGCACCTGCTCAAGCAAATCGATGAACAACTGGAAGACAGTGCAGTGCTGCAATTAGGGAAGATGAACAGAATAAGGTGTAGTTTGGATGGTGGTTTGGCTTACTCTTGGCTCTGTGCTCAGTGTTTACTCATGGTAGGGTTTGAGGGGCTAATATGGGATACAAGGGATAGAACCTGGTTGAGCCACATGGAAGGCAATCTCCCTAATCACTGAACTATCTCTCTGGTTCATGGGATCAAGAGTCTTTCTCTGATTATTACTATCCTCTCTTACATTAAAATTAGGTCCTTCAGTAGGTCAGAAATTCAGTAGGTCCATACCCTCCACCTGCCCTTTCCATGAGGTCCAGAAACTTAGAAGCCTCTGAGGTTTTCTAGAATTCAAGACCTGAGATCTTAAGAGGCTGAGTTAGAATAGTTACTTTACACTGTGTGACCTTGAGTAGTTGCTAAGTCTCTGAGCTTTAGTTTCTCATTTATGAATGTAATTAAACTTCTTTCACTTAAATTAAATGAGGGAATATATGAAGTGTTTTGGACCATTCCTCATTCAAAGATAATGAATCCTTAAGTAGTTTATTATGGCAGCTACTGTGTTACTGGATGTCTTTCTGGTAGAGGTCTACCTCCCTGCCTCTGAGTACAGAAAATAGGGGGATTTCCAATTTTGTTTTATTTTGTTTTGGGCCACATCCAGCAGTGCTCAGGACTTACTTCTGGCTTGAGTTCAGGCCTACTCTGGGTTGAGCTCGGGACTATCTGGGGTGCCGGAGTTGGCGGTGTGCAAGCCTTACCTGCTGTACTAGCTTTCAGGCCTCCATACTCCCCAGTATTCGATTTACTTAATTATACTATAGAGGAGATATTTTAGTGAGGGATTGCTGGTGGACTTTTTTGCTTGGACAGGCCAGATGGCCCATGATCCTAGTGTGTAGCTGGCCGAGGATGAACCAGTTCTTATGTACTATAACTGATCAGAAGAGATGATGGTCTCTTACATTGTCCAATATTGGAGCCACGGGTCACATTTTAGCCTTAGTCTTAAGGTTAGTAAGTATTAAAATGAAGCAAAATGGGGGCTGGAGCAATGGTACAGTGGGTAGGGTGTTTGCCTTGCATGTAACGGACCTAGGTTTGATCCCTTGCATCCTATGTGGCCCCTGAGTACTGCCAGGAGTAACTCCTGAGTGCAAAGCCAGGTTTTGCTCCAAACCCCAAAATAGACAAATCGATAAAATGAAGCAAAATAAAAGTTTCTTAGTTGCTCCACTTGGCTGGAGCCATAGCACAGTGGTAGGGCATTTGCCTTACGCAAACTGGCCGGCAGAGCTGGGTTCGATTCCTCCGCCCCTCTCAGAGAGCCCGGCAAGCTACCGAGAGTATCTAGCCCGAACGGCAAAGCCTGGCGAGCTACCCGTGACGTATTTGATATGCCAAACACAGTAACAACAAGTCTCACAATGTTACTGGGCCCGCTTACATTTTTAAGGTGATCAATAGCTTCAACACACTAAACTACATTATACAATGTACATATTATAGTGTGTGCGCTTGTGTCATTGCAGAAAGTTCTGTTGGATAGCACTGGAGACCCTTTCCCAGGACCAGCCCTGAGTATTATTCTTCTCCACAGTGTTTTTTTTTTTAAATTATATATATATAACTCCTAGGAGACACATGACCACTTTTTGAATCAGTTAGCTTGTTCCTTGCGCCATTTTAGCCATTTTACTTACTTTGGCCTCCATCTCCTTAGGTGTAACAGGGACAAATTCTAGGTAATTCATAGTATGAGGAGTAACTAAGACTATTCTATAAGGCGTTCAGCACATAGCTTGTTTCCTTGCGACCACCCACAGGTACAGCAAAGGCATTCCTATCCCCTCTCCAGACATCTCTGTGTGGGGGTGGGGTGGGGTCGAGTGGGGGGGAGGGGAGTTGCCCACAGCAAAGTAGAGGATCTTGTTGAGATTAACAGTCCCCGGGGGGGGTGGCAGAAAGGCT
>JAOXYA010093012.1:0-11045 GCA_028565675.1 Sorex palustris
CCCCCTCCTTCTCTCTCTGTCTCTGTCTCTGTCTGTCTGTCTGTCTGTCTCTCTCTCTCTCTCTCTTTCTCTCTCTCTCTCCCTCCCTTCCTCTG
This sequence comes from Sorex palustris, assembly GCA_028565675.1. Classification (NCBI taxonomy): domain Eukaryota; kingdom Metazoa; phylum Chordata; class Mammalia; order Eulipotyphla; family Soricidae; genus Sorex; species Sorex palustris. The sequence goes on from JAOXYA010093012.1 coordinate 96, forward strand.
TCCCCCTCCCCCTCTTTCCTCATCTCTCCCCCTCCCCCCAAGTCTGACACAGGTTTGAATGCAGACAGAGTGACTGACTGACCTTGCTGTTCAGGCACCTACCCTCTCTGCAGGTCTGCGCATCTGATACTGGGGCCCACCATGGAGTCTGACCTCTCCCTGCCTGTCCCACTAGACACTGGCTTTTGCTTTCATTCATTTAGCTGGCCTGAAAGATCAGGCTGCCTTTTTGTTTGTTTGTTTGTTTGTTTGTTTGTTTTTTCCTCTTCAAGATCACAAGCTAAGTACTTTTTATGAGGAGGCGATGGTTGAGAACACTTCTCAGGAGGGTCCTTAAGTGTTTTATCGCAGGCTTCTCCTGCCCCAGAATTTAGGCTTCCGCATCGTCTTAGCAGAGACCGGGAACAAATCCAGACATGAGTGATGGGGAGGATTTTCCTCTGTTGAAGAGGTTGTTTGCTTCTGACCTAGATAGCAATGCCCACCCTGGGTATTTAGCAGCAGGAAATTGAGCTCTTTATGGGAATACACAGAAGGCACCTTGTGAGAACTTTGGTAAAACTCGGCTCTCTGGATTCCACCTCCCATTCTGGAATGACGAGTCTGGAATCGAATCCAGGATTCTGCATTTCTGGTGTTCTGGTAGAGGGGGTGCTTCCTCAGAGGATACAGTGACCAACCCCTCTCTCTGCTGTGGGGCAGCCCTCTTGGGTTGATGCTGCTGAACAGGGACTCAGTAGACCTGGGCCTGTAGAGTGGCCCATCCCTCCTTGTTCAGCGAGCTTCAACCCTCCTCAGCTGGAGTCCCCCATCCCCTTCGCTCTGCACACCCTTAGGACTCTGCCCCAAGCAGAGTGGCAGCCACAAGGGGTAGGGGTGGGTGAGTAGGGGTGGTGTGACTCCCCTAACTCCTGGAGCCTACCTTGCATATGGACAGTCAGGCCCCCTCCTGTCATGCAAAAGCAGCCTCAGCACGCAGATGCAGAGTGGGAGTTGGTCTAGGCACAGCAGCTTATCCCCCAGGGAAGCAACCCTGTGTCTTAAGCATCCATTCCCCTTAGGGTCCCAGTTTTCAGATCCTTCCTAATGGTCCCCAGCAGGATCACAAGGCTTCAGAAGGAAAGGTTGAGCATGTGTGGATTTCATTCCAGTTCCTGAACCTAAGTCCAATCAGGAGGATACAGCAGATGCACTGAACCTAAGAAACTTCCCAGGAAATTACCGTCTGGACTGTTCTAAAGTTCAGGGACCTGAAGGTCAGAAGCCGCTCAGGTCAGAGGGAAGTAGAGAGAACTGATCCCTGGAGGCTGTGATTCATCCTGGACTGGATTCCGAACCGCAGAATAGACCACGGAGTGCTGGCAGTTAGTATAGCAATATCCCACTTCTGCATTCTGGTGATGTAATTTATTCTTAAAAGAAGCATAATGGAGGACCTTGAGAAGCACAGTATTGCCCTAAGGGTTGGTGTGTCTGGGGGTGGGAGGATGAAAAAAAAAATGTGTCAACTGAGCAGTAGGTAAGAGTGAAAAACGTAGGGAGTTCCTAGTGGAAGCAACATGTTACAGGTCTGAAATTGCTTGCAGATAAAAAGAAGAAACAGTAGCAGATGCAGCACCAGGCTTTGAGTCTTGAGACCCGCAGCCCTTTCTGCTAACTGGGCGCAGGTTTCTCGACTCTCTGGCTGAGTTTCACTTCCTTCCCTGGGAAGTGGACAATCCGGACCTGGTCTGGTCTGCTGCTGTTCTTGTTAGTATTTATACAAGGACAGGAATGAGAGTGATGCGAGGGTAATGAGGCCCTAGGCAGACCCATCTGGCAGGGTCATTCCTGACCAGGCTTCACCCTGCAGAACCCATGTGATTGCCCACTTGAGGACACCTTAGGCCTCCTGGCACTGCCCAGGCCCTCGTTCCTCCATCTTCACCTGGTTTGCCATGCTCTGCCACGCCAGCTCCCTTGGTGGCAGAGCCCGCGGCATGCGCAGGTGCTGTAGGTGGCTTATGTGAAATGGGCGGGAGAGAGGTGGCAGCCCAAAGAAGGGCATCTTCCCCTTCACTCTCTCCCCACCTCGGTCACCCAGGAAAGTGCCTGGGGGAACCCAGGACTGATGCGAGTTTGCAGTGAGCCCCTGCACGGTACAGACCTGACATCTCCCCAGCCCTGAGACCCGTCATCTCACCGCACCTGAGTTACACATACTCAACTCGTGGGGGAATGAGCTCCAGTCCCCGAGTTCTCAGGAGCCCTGAACTCAGGCTGGAGCAAAGAATCTGGAAAGGAAAGTCAAGCCCTAAATCCTAGACAGGTTTCCCAGGAACGTCACTTTCCCTCGAGGAAAAGAATCTCAGGAAGGGGATCAAGAGTGAAGTTTATTTGGGAAATGACGAGAGAGAAAGAGGGTATTATAAAGCTCCCGGGTGGAAAGAGCCCAGTACACATCCCAAGGAGTGCCACAGCGAGTCCCCAAGACCAGGAGTGCAAGTCACACAGTGAGAAGGTCCACGCCTCGGGCAGGCATGCATCTCCTCCCCCAGAAAGGGCCCTGTGTTCCTTTACCCCTTTCTAGTCAGTTTATACACTTATCACACACTGCACCCCCTCTGGAGCCTGTTGCTCGGGTGTATGATGGGGAGGGCGAGTCTCGAGCTGTTGGTGGTCATTGATAATCTTAGCTTGGCCTTTGTTCCAGTGGTGAAGCCACTTTTCCCAAAGGGTCCAGCCATGCTCTGGGCTGGAATTCCAGAACTTTGCTGTTATTGGTTTTGATTTTTGGCTCTGTGCTCAGTTTTTACACCTGGTCAGACTCAGAGGACCCATGAGATGCTGGGGCGTAAGCCTGGGTTGACGGCATGCAAGGCAAATGCTTTACCCACTGTACTGTTGTTCTCTTCAACCCTTGAAATTTTTGTATCTTAAAGATTTTTCAGGCTGGGCTCCTCTAACTGGGTTTTATGTCGGCTGCTTGTTTGGATCCCCCAATTGTCTGTTTTGCCTCCAATACACACTACCAGCCCCTCTCTCATCTCTTTGCCTACAACACCAGCTGCTTACTTTGATACTTGCCACCACAAAGACCCCACCTAGTCCACCCACAGATGCTTCCCAGGGATGTCTGGCTTATGGTCTACGTTGGTATGTCCTGCATGCTTCTTTATGCTTCTTTGTGATGTTCCTGCGTTTCCTAAAGCAAGGGATCTTATAATCCTCCTGGTGAATTAATTATCAATGCAGACATTTCAGATAAGAAGCACATTTGTATAAAAGCACTTTTTTTTTTTTTGCTTTTTTTGCTTTTTGGGCCACACCTGGCGATGCACAGGGATTACTCCTGGTTCTTCACTCAGGAATTACTCCTGGCGGTGCTCGGGGGACCATATGGGATGCTGGGAATCAAACCCGGGTTGGCCGCGTGCAAAGCAAGCGCCTGACCCGGTGTACTATTGCTCCAGCCCCCCGCCCCCATTTCTCTTGACCAAGCTGACACCCCCATCTACTGAGTGCTCTTAGTAAGGGGTCTCCCATTTCCTAGTGCAAAAAGTCTCTACTCAGCTGGAAATGGTAGGTGGGGCTGGTAGGGGGACACACAGCTTTTCCTGAACAGAGTCCCAATCAGGCCTTTGGGCTGCTTTCTCTTTTGCTCCTCTGACAACAGCCAGCACACAGGGTGAGAGCTCAGTTGTCAGATGCCCTTTCTTAATCGAAATTCGCTTTCGCTTTGGACGGAAAAAGCGAAGCAAAGGGCAAGTTCTTCGCAACCATCATCTGGTTTACACAGGGGAAAAGCAAACACCATTAGGATGGGTAGCTCTTGCGCCGCGGCCTCCCGCCTATCTGCTCGGCGGCCCTGGCGTAGGGGTTGACTCTGCCCTGGGATTTGTGCTGACATTAAGTAGTCCCATGTTTGAAGACGGACACACTAATGTCCTGTCAGTTACCAGTCAAGTCTCCGTGCTGGGAAACCCTGCTTCACCAGGAGAGTTGGGGGGAGGCTGGGGGAATCAGGGAGATGGTGGTCTCCTGGGGGCACAGGGGGAGCTGGGAATTTGTAAGTAGGCAATGAAAGTGACAGAGGAAGACAATTCTTCAGAAGGACAAGGGGTAACAGAGAAAGGCTCCGGCCACTGGGGGAGGGTGAGGAGGGGTTACCGTGCTGCCCACAACGCCTCGGCACCTGCTGGCAGGGATCCTACTGGCCAGAGCTGGAAGCACTGGGCCCTCAAGATAAATACCAGTATCAACACTTGAGATCCAGCGAGAAGGATGAGGCCCACTTGGAGATAAATGAACTGAAAGGCAAGCTGCACCTGACGGAAGAAGGGGAGCCAGCAAACAGACCGGGGACAATGGGGGTTTAATAAAAAAAAAAAAAAGCCCCCTCCCCATCATTTCACACACGCCTTCACAATGGATTCCAGTGAGAGCCATGAGTGAATACTGAGGCAAGGCTCGTGGGCACAAGGTGGGGGCTGGAGAACCACTTCAAGCATCTCCTGTCAACAGAGGCAACGGCGTGGAGCCGTTGCGGAGCCATTTCTCGACAGTCCCCTTAGCCAGCACTGTTGCTGAGTGTGAAATGTTCGTGTCCTGATACACGGGACAACCCTGTGGACACCATCTTGGTCTCTTAGCTGCGAAATAGCACCATGGCTGCAAATACCACGTGCGGAACTGAATTAAATGTGACAGAGACAGGGGGCAGGAGAATACGTCGTTAGGGCCAGGGCACTGCACAGTCCCCTGGGCGTTGCAGGATGTGGCCCTGTGAAGCACCGAGAGTCTGAGCACCTTCACGGACCCTCACCTTGAACCACCGAGTCAGACTGACTGAGTATCTTTGGGAGGGACCCCTGGGACCTGTGAGCACTGCTCAGGAGTCCCAAATAAATAAATAAGTAAATAAATAAAACACCTTAAGAGTCCAGGTCAGCATGGACTGCTGCATGCCAGGGGGCTGCAAAGTTTCTGCAACACTGTCTGAGGCAGTGACAAAAAGCACAAGAGTAGAGGGCAGGCCCAAGTCTGTGGAGAAATCCTGCACCTAAGTCCAAGAATCAAAGGAAACTCAGCCTTGGTGGGCTCTGTGGGGGCCTGTGAGGCGCTGGGAGAGCCCAGCACTGCAGCCCTGGCCTTCCCGTCATGGAGCGTCAGAAAGACAGTGGCTCAGTCACACCCAAACCCAGGCAGACTCTCAGAAAACCCAAATGTTACGATGCAGCCAGAGAGTTCATTCAGGGGTACAGGGTTTGCCCTGCACACAGTCCATCCTGGTTCCATTCCCAAAGGATCCCTGGAGCACTGCCAGAAGTGATACCTGAGCACAAAGTCAGGAATGAGACCTAAACATGGCTGGGTGTGACCTCTCCCCAGAAAACAGAAACCAAAAGCCTTTATGTTACATTGGGGCTGGAGAGACAGTCAGGGATTAAAACTCTTGCCTTGCTCTTGGCTGGCCTGGCTCCATCCTCAGCACCACGTGGACCTCTGAGCAGAGACAGGTTGACTCCGGTTCCAGCCTCAGCATCACGTGGCGCTGAGCAACCCCAACAGAGGTGTACTGGAGAAGGATTCCAGTTTGAAGGAGACGAAAGAGGCCCATGACCAAATGCACTGCCTGATCTTTGGGCTAAAACAGCCGATACTGACAGAACAGAAATCTGAGTAAGGCGTGTGGAATGGTGCCCTGTTCCATCTGTCTCCATGTCCTGCTTTCCCTCCTTGTCCTAGTATGCCCTTGCTTGCAAATACATGGGAAATATTTAGAAACAAAGGGTCTGGCATTTGTAATGCATTAAACTGATACCGAAATTAAAAACTGTGATTGTCAAGGCACAGAAGAAAAAAGCAAGCATACTGAACATAGACAATTTGGGGAGAGTGGGGAGAGAAGGATTCTCTATATCTTTCTTGCAACTTCTCGGTAAAGTATGATTGAATGTTAAAAGAGAAAGTTGCGAGAAAAAAAAGAGAAATAATGTCTGTCCTGGATGGCTTGTTCTGGATCAGAATCTCATATAGGAAAGGATTGGTATTTGGCTGTTCTGGAATAGGAAACATAGAGAAAGGGCCAGGACAAGGGTGCATTAAACCCTCCCAGATACTCTGGATCAGCCAGCATGCTGTCCTGGCCTCCACCTCCTGCCTCAAGTGTCAGAACCTGGAAAACAAGAGCTTGGTTGGTTCTTTACCTCTAATGGCCCCACCATGAGGAGGAACTTAGCAGGTCGACCAGTTGTCCCTTCTAAACACCATCTCCTCCCAGGTGACCACCCAGAAATGGACAAGGGTAAGGCTGAGATATGATAAGTGACTCTGAGAGAGATCCCAGCTCTTCTCACGATTGCACCACACTCTACACGGTGATCCAAAATGAAAAGTCAAGGGTGGAAACCAAGAGGGAAGGGAGGGGGTGGATTCTTGCTTTTCTACCGCGGGTGGAGGTGGTGGGTAACAGCAGTGCCAGGGCCAGGCATTCCCTGATTTAGGGATTCTTCTATTCAAGGAGCACGTTTTGAGCAGCTGCTGGGACCTGAGCTAAACTAAATTGTAAGGAAAAGCTAATAAAAGGAAACGCTTTCTCATTTCAGTTCTACTGTGCAAAAACACCTTGTCTATGTTTAGAAAACAGTGTGGGAATTCAGTAGGCCTGCCAATGGGTGCAGGAGACAAATACCGAGTGAGTTCCCTCTAACCCAGTGCCTGGGCTCAAGAGGAATCAACGAAAATACCCAGCAGTGTTGAAGCAAGGAGCAGGGGCTCTGCACAGGAGACCAACGGCTGCCTGTACAACCTCACGAACAGCTCCCAATGTGCTTGGAGTTTCAAGAATAGGAAGAGAGTTGGGGAGATGACTCAAAGGGCTGGAGCACCCCCTTACTTCCCCCTCCCCCCAAAAAGAAATGAAACATTGACATGGTCTTTAAATTCATTCTTTTTTTTGGGTTTGTTTGTTTTTGCTTTTTGGGTCACACCTGGCGATGCACAGGGGTTACTCCTGGCTCATGCACTCAGGAATTACTTCTGGCAGTGCTCGGGGGATCATATAGGATGCTGGGAATCGAACCCGGGTCAGCCGCGTGCATGGCAAACGCCCTACCTGCTGTGCTATTGCTCCACCCCAGTTTTTAAATTCTTTGGGGGGAGAATTTCTGTCTTCCTCCTCGCCTTCTCCTCCTGTCATTTTGTTGTGATGGTCTCACACAGCTTGACTGTGGGGCTTGCCAGGCATCGCGTGGCTTTGGTGTGGTGGTGCCACGCATGTTCCCAGAGCTGGCAAACTGGGGCCGAGTGCTCCCAGTGCTCGGGACACTGAAGAGCTGTCAGAGCTACACTCAGCACCGGGATCAAACTCACCACCTTACACCAGGTCAGTGTCAGGCCACGAAGCTCTCTCTCAGGCCCCAAAGGAGCTATATTTTATAGAAAAGATAAAATGGCCATAAAAATAAAAAAAAGTAGTAATAAGCACTTGTCATTACAGGCTGTTGCTATAGTTCATGCTATTATTAGCACTTCCTGCTTGTAGACTGTATAATCCTTACATCTCATATACTATTTCTGCTTATTTTAACATAATCTGCTTTGGTAGAGGCTGGTGTACTCCGAGTGCAGTGTGCTGTATGATAAGAAGCAGTTTGTATGCTTCAGGCTCTGTTCATTGGTGGTATAGTAAATCATGGGTGCTTCAAATAAAAATTTTGAAAAAGGAAAAAAAGGGGCTGAAGAGATAGTACAAGGGTCAGGGTGTTTGCCTTGCACACACTCCTGAGTTTAATCCCCAGCACCTGAACCCTATCAGGAGTGATCCCAGACCCAGGAGTAAGTCCTGAGGAACAGCAGATGTTGTACAGAACAGGGGTTACTCCTGGCTTTGCACTCAGGATTACTCCTGGCGGTGCTTGGGGGTCCATATGGGATGCCGGAGATCAAACCCGGATCAGCCACGTGCAAGGCAAACGCCCTACCCGCTGTGCTATCGCTCCGGTCCCTGATTTAGTTTTTCACGCAAAAAATCCCCCCTTGCAAATGGAAATAAAATAAATGAATAAACCATACCCGCTTCATTTTCCTTGATTTAGGGCGGTGGGAATTCACAGATGTGGTTTCATCCGTTCACCAGCAGATGGCGAACAGAGCATTTTAATTTCAAGGGAGGGGACTTGCTAGGGGAAAGTTCAGAAGCCCGAGGCTTGGGGTGCGAAAAATGTGGGGGCTTCGCCCGCGCCATCGGAGTGGGTGACGAGTCAATATCCCAGGGGGTGCTGCCTCTAAGTTCTGGCGGCCACGGCACCGCCATCCGACAGGACCTCACTCTGGCGGGGTGCAAGGTGGGACTGGGCTTGCAGGGGTGCGGGTGAGAGAGCTCTACACGCGCTGCTGCTGCTGCTCGGGGCTTGCCAGCACCTCGAGGAGATGGGGCAGGACCGACACCCTGACATCCTTCTGTCCTGGGCGTCCCTGGCAGGCAGGAGGAGGCCCGCCAGTGACTCAGAAAGAGCCGTCCCCCAGCTGAGCCCTGTCATTTGGCCGCAGTGCCGGGACTTGGAGGGGCTCTTGGTCACTGATGGACCCATAGACCATGTCACAGGAAACCAAAGCAAGCGCACTGTTGGAGACTCGCAGGTGGGCAAGGTCTGAGAAGATATATCTATATCTATATCTATATCTATATCTATATCTATATATCTTCTCAGAAAACAGCACCAGGCTGTTTTCATTCGGGGCGCCCCTCCTGGCCCCAAGGGACGCAACCCCGGCAGCTGACTACTACCCAACTGCTGCCACACTGAAGGCCGCTTTCTGGACATTATAAAACACTTTCTACCCATTTTCCATAATTGCCACACCATATTTGAGGGGTTCAGACAGTAGGTGACAAATCACAGAGAGAAATATATAAATATATGCCTCTCGGAGAGCCCGGCAAGGTACCGAGAGTATCCTGCCCGCATGGGCAGAGCCTGGCAAGCTTCCCGGGGTGTATTCAATATGCCAAAACCAGTAAAGACAACAGGTCTCATTCCCCTGACCCTGAAAGAGCCTCCAATCATTGGGAAAAGACGAGTAAGAAGAGGCTGCTGAAATCTCAGGGCTGGGAGGAATAGAGACGTTACTGGCACCCACTTGAGTAAATTGTAAACTGATGAACAATGGGATGACAGTGATACAGATATATATATATATATATATGTATGTATATATATATACGCTTTTTGGGTCACACCTGGCAATGCTCAGGAGTTACTCCTGGCTCTGCGCTCAAGAGTTACTTCTGGCTGTGCTAGGGGGACCATATGGGATGCCAGGGATGAAACCTGGGTTTCCTGTGCACAAGGCAAATGCCCTAACTGCTGTTCTATCACTCTGGTCCTGATTTTGCTATATTTTGGTGTGGGGTTTGGGGGCTACCCCCAGCAGCTGCTCAAGGGCTACTCCTAGCTTTGTGCTCATGGACCATTCTTGGCAGTGCTCATGGGATGTGCTGGGGATCGAACTGGGGTCAGCGACTTAGAGGGAAGTGCAACTCACCCACCGTCTCTGCCCCCATGCTTTCTGCCTGGCCCTGAGAAGACTTGAGCACCCTGAAATGAGGCTGATTTGTTTTCACCCAGGAACATAAACGTGTTCTGGGTCTTCTTCAGGAGGATGCTGTGGGCTTCCTCCTGGGAACTCTGCAGCACCCTGGTCACAGGACCAGCTCCCAGGTCTCAGCTCAGCTTGCTAGGTGGGGAGACGCGGCTGACCCTAGGTGCAGAGAAACCCCAAGCACTGCTCTGTGCAGGGATCTGCCAAACAACACCCCACACTCCCGCTGCTGCTATGAGACTGAGGTCACTTGTGTGTCCCATTCCCAGAAGGACTTAGTCAAAGACCCTGAAGGAATCCTAGAGCGGGTAGGGCAGAAAGGGAGGAAGGCCTGAAGAATTCAGTCCAGGAGGCCCTGGAAGTTTCCGTGCGAAGGTTACAGCTGCAAGTTGGGGCCCTGAGCTCGGCGCGCAGCACTGCCCACATGGGTTAAGCCATTTGGGACTGGTGGCACACAGGCAAATGCACCTTCTCTGGGGTACTGCAACCAAATGTGTGCAAACAACTCTGCAGCCATGGCGTGCAAACCTGGGCAAGCACAGCAACTTGTGAGCACTGCAGCCAAGTGTGCCAACCCAGGTGAGCGTGTGTGCAAGGACCACAAGCAAGTGTGAGGCAGTTCTATTGCATAACGGTGGAATAGGGGTGGGGAAGAGGGATAAACGGAAAAGACAGAGCAGGGCATGGAGGACAGTCCGATCCCAGAGGGGAGGAGCGGGCTCTGGACCCAAGGTGGAAGGAGATGCTGCAGGAGCTGACCCAGACAAGCCACCTTCGGTTCTGCCCAGCTTGCCTGGGGAAAACAGGAAGTTTTTCCTCCACAGGCTTTTTATGAGCATCACAGAGCTTCAGCCTGGGATGGACTTGGCGAAGTGTGTTGGCAATGAACAGAGGCTGGGGCCAGGAATGTGGCTCAGTCATAGAGCAAATACCTCGTGAGTATGAGCCTGGGGGCCACCCCGGCTGTGTTAAAAAACAAACAAACCCAAGTCTTTCTTTCAAAGAGATGGTCTAGAGCACATCCTTGTCAAATAGGAGGCCTGAATTCTACCCCTGGCTCCCTGGGGTCCCCTGAGCTCCTCCGTTAGTGTCCCCCAGAGCCCTGATCAGGGAGCAGACCCGAGGTTCCAGATGCAGAGTGTTTGTGGTGACTTTATAAAATACTGTGACTAATGGCCCAGTAGCACAGCGGTAGGGCGTTTGCCTTGCTCGCAGCCAGCCCAGCTGACTGGGGTTTGAGTCCTCTGCCCCTCTCGACAGCCCGGCAAGCTACTGAGAGTATCTCGCACACACAGCAAAGCCTGGCAAGCTACCCGTGACGTATTCAATATGCCAAACACAGTAACAACAAGTCTCACAATGGAG
>JAOXYA010093059.1:0-11044 GCA_028565675.1 Sorex palustris
GCCCCTCTGTCGGCCACGGGCCCGGTCAGTGGAGACGCCGACACCACAGGCCCTGGACCGGGCAGGGGGCCGGGGCCGGCGACCCGCGGGCGGGCCGGGACTGGGGAAGGGGCGCGGGGACCGGGGAGGGGGCGGCGCGGGCCGGGCCGGACCCGGGAAGGGCCGCGCTGTCCCCTTGTCCTGCCGTCCTGCGCGCCGCGCGCTCGTGTCCGGAGGGTCCCGGACCCCTGGAGGGGTGGGAGGGTGGGAGGGTGCCCACCCCTCTCCACACCCCGCCTCCCGGGGTCCCCGGGGCCGGGGGAGGGGACCCCGGGCGCCGCCTCCCGCGCCCGGGGGTCGGGACTGGCCACGTGGGGGCTGCGGCGGGTGGGGGCGGGGCGGCCCGCAGGGTCCAGCGCTGCCCGCGGGCACGGGGACGGAGCCTAGAAAGGTCCCTAGAAAGCCGCACCTGCACGCGCCCCCTCCCCCTCCCCAGGTGCCACGGACGTTTCTGGGCCAAGGGCTTCTGGGGCAGCCTCTGGCGCTGGACTGGGGGGTGGGCCACCCGGCTGGGCCCGGGTATTTGTTCTCCAGGGTCAAGCCCGTAGGGTGCCCGGCCCCAGGCCTTGGTCCCGCCCGGAGACCCCACTCTTGCCTGCACCCCACTTTCTGCAGTGCCCTCCGGGGTCTGCTGGAGGCAGGGGGCACTGTCTGCCCCAGGACGGTCGGTGCTCCCCGGGTCTGTACTCACCCCCCTTCCTTGCGGTCACTCGGAAATGCCCTTCTGGCTCTTAGACCACCGGCCTGTGTGACCGGGGGAGTGATGCTCGGGGGTCTCTGCTTGTGGAGGAAAAGGCGAACTCCCGTTCATCCCGCAAGGCCCCTGTGGTCCCCATCCGTGCTCTCTCTTCCTGGTGGCCACCCGGATGTCCAGCACCACGGCCCTGATGGTAACCCTGGGGCGTGGGGCAAGGCGGGGGGTGGTGGCCCCTGAGCACGGGCCACCTGGTAATCAGCTCAGGCCCTTCAGAGCCTTGGCTCAGGACAATGCCAACCGCAGCCTCCCAACAGCCCCTGTGTGGGCGTCTGACCCTAGGAGCGGGCACGTGGTCTGGGCAGGCAGCGGTGCTGACCGTGGGGGCGCACCCCGAGCCACCTCCTCTCTGCTGGGCCAACTCGCTGGGTGCAGCCGGGGCCCTGCGTCCAGCAAGGGCCCTGTGGCTCCCCGCCCACTGCGCCAGCCTGGCCGAGGCGTCCTATCCCTCACCAGCCTCTGTCTTCTCATCTCTAAAATGGGAAGGAGAGCCCTGCAGCTGTCAGGGCCCGACCCCAACCTGCCTCCCCCAGGGCCACGGGGATAAGAACGAGCGCGTCCTCCTGCTGCGGCGAGTGGCTGTGGCCGATGCTGTCCTCCAGGGGGACAGTCCCTGCACGGGGCAGGCGGGTGTCGGTCACTCTGTGCGGAGAATTGGCCCCCTCCCTGCCCTTCCTTGCTGCAGAGAGGGGTGACCTGTGCTGGTTACGGTTGTGCAGGTCGGGGCGGGGGTGTGTTACATCTCAGTGAGGGGGGTTGTATGACTCGCTGGGGTTGGTTGTACAGTTCGGTTCTGGTGTACGCTCCTGGTGGTGCCAAGCATCACACATTGGGCCCCCAGAATGACTCTCGGCACATGGTTGTTTGAACTCTTGTCTTTTTTTTTTTCTTTTGGGGCCACACCCAATGATGCTCAGGGGTTCCTCCTGGCTCTGCGCTCAGGAAGGAATTCCTCCTGGCAGTGCTTGGGAGACCTTGTAGGATGCCGGGGATTGAACCCGGGTCGGCCACGTGCAGGGCAGACGCCCTCCCCGCTGTGCTATCTCTCCGGCCTGAACTCTTAAGTCTTACCTCAACTTCTATCCTGGGTCAACTGGGGTGTCAGGAAGGGCCCAGAAAAGGAGTCGGATCTGCAGAGCAGCATGGGTGGGAGGCGGCTGGTCTTAAAGGGGCGCATGTCGTGCCTGGAAGGCTTGGAAACAAGAGCACTGGCCACTTGTCGAGAGGGCATGGAAATCAGGGCAGCTTCCAGGAGGAGGTGGCATTTGAAGTTGGTGTTGAAGGAGCCCTGACCTCCCGGTCCCCCAGGAGACCGTTGGCTTGGGAGCGGGTGCCGGCCGGGCCAGCCTCTGCCGGCTCTGCCGTGACCTTCCCAGGCCGCCCCTCATGCCAACACCCAGCGCCGCCGGTGGCCTCTCCCCGAGCTGGAGGCGCCTGGCCGCTGACTCAGGGACAGACACCTGTCCCGTGTCCCCGTGTCCCCCGTCCCGTGTCCCTGTGGCGGGCGGGGTCTGCCTGAGACCAGCCGGGCCCTCCTGGCCTCCAGGGCCTCTGGGGAGCCGGCATGGCACGCGGGGCTGGAGCTGGGGCCAGGCCAGGAATGCGGGTGATAAGGGCAGAGTGGGGGGGAGGGGAGGGGCAGGGGTGGATGGGGGAGGGGCCTCTGGATGCCACAGGAGAGCGCCTGGGGGGCTGGGCCCTCTGGGACCCCCCAGCCCTCCCCCCTGCCTCTGGCTGACCCCCAGCCTCCCCCCACTCCCTTCAGCCTGCAGCCACCCCTTTCCCTACCTGGGGGGCACAGGGGGCTCCTGCAGCACAGAGACACTGAGCACAGAGGGTGGGGGAGGGAAGGGGACAGGGGAGGGGGGAAGGGGGAGGGGTGTGTGTTCCTTTTCAGGGTCCCAGCACCCCCCCAGCTTCCTCACCGTGGGTGCACCCCCCCTGCATCTTCCCTGAAGGTTGGAGGCTGCAGGGGGCGGGGACCAGGCCCCAGTCGGGCCGTCTGTCTGTCCATTGTCCTGCAGAGTCTCTGAGAGGCAGCAGAGGCCCCCCTCAGCTGTGGCATGGGGGCTGGCGGCCCCACCGGCTATTTCTGGCCGAGTCCAGCTGTCGGCCTTTCCGGGGCATCTGTCGGGTATTGGCCGTGCACTCGGGGTGGAGGGTCTGGCTCTCGGCTGGGAGCCGTGCTGGGGGGTCCCCCTGGCCTGGTTGGGGGGAACGGGCAGAGGTCGGCTCAGGGGCCCCGTCAGGCGGGTGGGGGTCTCTGCCAACTTTCTCCCTTCACCCCCACAAGTGACGGGCGAGCAGGGAAATGCACGTGAGTGACCCAGCACCGCCCACCCAGGACCCCCGGCTCGACCCTGAGCCCCCAGCCTGGCTCTGGTCTCCGGAAGGGACTCCCCGGCCCCTGACCTTACTCGGGAGGGTCCACACTGCCTCCCTGTTTAGTTTGCACAAGGCGTGTCCCAGGGGGCGGGAAGGGGGGGCTTCACACTCAGCTGGAGTCGCCTCGGGCCTCCCCCCTCAAGTGCTGGGGGACTTTGCTTGGCCATGTGTGGGGTCAGCCACAGACCCCGCCTAGCCTGGAGCCCAGTGCGCCTCTCCCTGACTTCACGCCACTCTCTCCGTGGTCTTGGAGACCCGCTTGGACCACCGGTCCCAGGGTCCAGACCCAGCCCTGCCCCTGAGAGAGCACCAGGCAAACAACGCCGGACGGTCGGGAGGGACGGTCAGGAGGGACGTTTGCCTGGGCGGGTGTGGGCAGGTTCACAGGGCCTGGGCCGGGCTGGACACAGAACCCCGGGCTGGGCCGGAAGCGGGAGTCTGGGCTGAGCGGGGGAGGCAGAGCTGGGGGGCTGGCCCTACTGTCCGGTCCCTTTCTCCACACCACTTCCTGCATCTTTTCTGGAGTTCAATGTCCCTTTTTCAAACATCGCTCGTCTCTGTCATCGCCGCTGCGAATCTTCAGCCCATCGTGCAGCCCTTCGGCCCCTCCGATGAGTCCCAGCCCCTCCTCCCGCTCCGTGGCGTGGCTGTGGGGTCTCTGCCCGGCCCCCCGGGTCACCGCCTTTGAGCGAGCTCCCTTTCCGCCTGCCTGCAGAGACCTTTACTGTCCCAGCCTGGTAGATTATTCGGCGGAGCACAGAGCGCGCGGCTAAAAATAATCCCCACGGAGCGGCAGGGATTTCTGTGTTCCCAGGCGCTGCCGGGCACGTGTGGCGGGACATGTGGGGGCAGTCGCCGGGGCCTCTGGTGGGCGGCGGGAGCTGCCGGTGTGCCAGGAGGGGCGGCTGGGCAGGGCGGGACTGCCCACGCATGTGGACATGCGCCCTGGGAGAGGTGGACGGGGCTGCCTGCTCGCCAGCAGATCAGAAAGGCACAACCAGAACCGTTTAATTTTCTGCCACAGTGTTTGTATTCGGACCGTGCCCAGCTGTGCCCAGGCTTACTCCTGGCCCAGTGCTCGGGGATCACACTGGGAGGATGTGGAGCCTGGGTGCCCTACCTGCCGAGGTCTCCGTGCACCTCTGGTACAGCTGCTCGGCTGTCAGTGCTCCGGCGCGTCCTGGGACGGGCGCCCTCCCTCCACCCTGCCCCCAGCCTGCCCCCTTGGTGGGCACAAGGTAGTTCATCTGATGTTGCTTGCCACAACGATTTCTGAAAATGGGGGAAGTTGTGAATCTGTGAAGATTGTTCCAGCTCACAGTGGGGCTGCCAGGCCCGGGTTCCAGCCGTGGCCTGGCCAGGGTGTGGGGCATCCCCGCAGGAAGCCTGTGAACTGGACGTTTCTTGCGTGGCAGCTAGGCTCAAGCCATGAACCATGGGCCGGGCCCTGGGCACCGGCCTGGGCATGCGGGGCCTGGCCTTGTCCTGCGGGCGCCCTGTCCGACCATGCCCCTGAGCGCCAGCACTCAGCTGTGCCTCTTCGGAGTCGGACTCGGGGAACTGATCGCTGACCACTGACCACCACTACCCGTGCACGTGGGGACGTGAGAAGGGGGCAAAGAGCAAGGGGCGGCCGGGCACCTGGACCCACCACGGGTGGTCTGGGGCCATTCATGGCTGTGCAGTGGGGGGGGGACTGCGGGGGCGGGGCTGGGGGCTGGGGGGCTGCAGGGGGCGTCCGCGGGAGCTGGCTGGCCGGGAATGTGCAGGAGAGGGGAAGGGGCATCTGTCCCTGGCCTCCTGCGGGGGGACTCAGGTCAGCAGCCCGTGGGCCAAGCTCAGGCAGCGGGGGAGGGACAGTCCTGGAGTCCTGGCCCAGCCCCAGCCCTGAGGGCAAGGACCTGCCCTGACCACAGCCAGTGAGACTGTAAATATCCCGCAGCCTACAACCGTGGAGAACAGGGCCCGCTCCCTGCCCATCCCCCGGCCCTCCCCCCACACCTTCCCTTGTCCCTCCCTGCTCTCTCCCATGTGCCCTCCCCCTCCTGTGCCCCTCCTCCACCATCGGGTTCGGGGAGGGCAGTAAGGACCCCCCCAGGGCACTTTCCTCGGGCCTGAGCTGATACCCACCGGGCAGCCTCAGCCCAGCTGGCCTGGGCTCCTGACCTGGACAGAGGTCCCGGGAGGGGACCTGCCTCAGCTACGAGAGTCCGTCTGGATAGATGGACAGGGTGGAGAGTGGGCAGGGGTGGGGAGGACGGGCAGGGGTGTAGAGGGAGGGAGGGGCGGGCAGGTGTGTGTGGGGAGTCCCCCCTAATTCCTTTTGACGTGGGAAGTCCGTGATTGCCATCACCATCACCCGTTCCCTGATCAATAATTTGTATGTGAAAAGGAGAAAAAGAGCCAAACACAAGCCCTGCCCTCCAGGGATAGAGCCAGCAGTGGCCGGAGGCGGCCCCCAGCATGATGAGAGTGTCCCGACTCCGTGCCCCCTCAGAAGGGCTGTGTGGAGTGGCCGGGAAAGAGCTTCTCCGGCCACTGGTGACCTGGTCACTCGGGACCAAATGCCTCTTGGGGTGTGTTCCAGGAACCTGTGGGGGTGTGACGGGGTCACAGCCACTGCCACTCAGGCAGAAACTGACCCGGCCAGCAGCCTGCAGCCAGCAGGGCTGACCCGCCCACGGCTAGCATCTCGCGGCGGCCAGGGACGGGGCACGGTCAGGCCCTGGCACGCTCGGTCAGGCCGCGGGGTGAGGGCAGACCTGGGCAGGGCACCCGTGTCCCTGCAGGCCCATGTCCCCCTGGGAGGTGCTTGGAGACTCTCCCAGAGCCCCAGGGATGGGCATTGCGCCCTGGTGGCCTGGCCAGGCCCGGGCGATGAGGTCACTGTCCCCAAAAGTCGCCGCTGTGTCCCTGAGGGCTGTGTGGGGTCAATGACGGGCCGTGGACTCCGCAGCTCCTGCTGGCCGAGATGGGCGGCGCAGTTCTGTGTTGAGACGCTGACGCCGGCACTGACCACTGGGCCCCCACAGGGTGGGCGCCCGGCCTCACAGCCCTGCGGCCGCGGTCCCACATTCCTGAGGCGGCCCGTGTGGACTGGGCTCGTCGGAGCGTCTGAGTGTGCATGGTTCTTGGTTCTGCTCGGGGGAGCCACACCTGGCCGTGCTCAGGGCTCACTCGGTGCTCTGTGCTCAGGAATCTCCCCGCGGGGGCCGGGGATCGAACCCGGGTCAGGTGCATGCGAAGCCTGTGCCTCCCTGCTGCGCTGTCACTCCAAGGAGAAAGGGCGGGGGTGCTGTGGGGGTAGGTGGTGGGCCAGACCCCCGGCCCTGGGCCCTGACGCAAGGCCCCCGCACTGTCTGGCGTCCACCCGGTTGTGTTTTCCCTTTGTTTCCTGGCTCAGGGCTGGGGGTCACTGTGTGGACACTGGGGGGCCGTGGGGCGGGGGTGGGGCCCAGGCTCTGTCCTTTGCCTTGGGGCTGCGCCTCGAGCCGCCTCCCTTTGTCTCCGCAGCCCGCGGGGGTCCCCGGAGCCCGGAGCGTGGTTTCCCAGGGAGACTCAGCGCAGCGGGCGCTCTACGAGGGGCGGCTGGGCGTGGGGAGTGGACGTGTCAGGCGCCCCCTGCCTGTGCTGTAGCTCGGTGCCCGCCCCTCCGTGCCAGCTTGCGTGCCACACCGTGCAGCGAGGTCCCGGGGCCAGTGGACTGGAGAGCAGGTGGAGCCCTGGGGCCAGGGTCGCGGGCCTCTGCCTCCCTCATGGCAGGAGCCCGGCCTCTGCGTCCCCCCAGCCTCCGCTAGGCCCCACGCCCAGCCCTGCTCTTGCTCCGCTGCCGGCCCACTCTGCCCGCTGACGAGGGCCCCGGGGATGATGGGGTCCTCAGCCCTGCTCCTGCAACCCCAGAGAGGGCAGGCGGGCAGGGGGCCTCCTCTGGGCAGGGAGACCCCCAGAGTGTGTCTGGGTGGGGGCCGGTGCAGCCGAGACCTGGACCAAGGACGCTCCCGAACGCCGGCAGTTCCAGGACTTGCCAGCAGAGGGAGCACTCGACCTCTTTTTGCAGCTGGGCCTCTGTGGGATGCCGGGGTCCTGCACCCCCCACACAGGCTCTGTCTCCACGGTCGCCTGTTTGCCTCGGGGGCGTTTCCCCCGAAGTGGGAGACCGTGGGCCAGGCAGCGCTCTGGAGCCGGACCCGGAGCTGATGGTCTGGAAACTCCCGAGGGCCTGGCTGCCCACGTGTCCACCTCAGCAGCGTGGACACCCAGACGAGGCGTCCAGTCAGGCCTCAGTACCTGGTCCCTTCGCCCCAGCGGGGCCGACTCGCGGGGGAACCTTCTGGGTGAGGCTTCCTGCTCCTCCCCTCCACTCCAGCCGGCCCCCTCTGGGGATGGTCACTCGCGACCCTTGGCCTCCGGGAGGTGGAGGCTGGCAGGGGAGGCCCAGAAGGCGGGCAGGCATGCGCAGCGTGCAGGTGCCCTCAAGGTCTCCTGAGCACCCCGGGAGAACACCCCAGCCCCAGATGGCTGCGGCCACTGACCCCCTCGGACGTCTGTGGGTGAAGGCCAGCACCCGCCAGGGACCCCCAGGGCCGCACATGAGCCACGGAGGGAAGCTTAGATGAGTCAGTTGAGAGAGGAAAAGTAAAGCCAACAGTTTATTTCCTTTAAGCCAGACATTTACCCCTGGATGGTACGGGGTCACCCCACGATTGAAATTGGCATTGCTCCCTCCAGGAGCACTAAGCCCAGCACCTCACATGGTCCCTCTAGCCCACCAGGAGTCAGCCCCAAGCACAGAGCCAGGAGTCAGCCCCGAGCACAGAGCCGGGAGTCAGCCCTGAGTACAGAGCCCAGATTCGGCCCTGAGCACAGCCAGGAGTGAGCACAGAGCCAGGAGTCAGCCGTGAGCACTGCCGGATGTGCCTCAGAACCAAGTCAGTGAGTAGCAGAGTGAGGTGGGGCTGGAGTAGGGGGCAGAGCGGTGCTTGTCTGCACAGTCGACCGAGTTTGGTCCAGGCGTACGTCCCCAGAGCCTGTCGGGAGCGACCCCAGAGCACAGCTGGGTGTGGCCCAGGAGCAAATCGAGGAGGGGGTTGAAGTGAGAGTCTCAGCCGAGGGCAGACCCGGCCGACAGTGGGAGGAGCCGGGCAGCCCCGAGAGCAGGACCAATTGTCGAGGCACCCGGGATTCCGAGGCGGCTCTGGCAGGGCTGATGGGGGAAGCAGGTCTGAGGGGGGGTCTCTCTAGGACCCAGCCACCCCTCTGGGAGGGCCCTGAACCCCGAGGCAGGGATGACCCACGCGGCACCCCCTCCACGAGCCACAGCACAGTGTCCACGCCCGGGTGAGGGCCGGAAAGGCCCCTCCACGCACGGGAACGAGGCTCCCCTCACAGCGAGCCCGGGCTGGGCGGAGGGACCGAGTCCAGCCCTGGGACAGCTCCCTGATCAGTCACTCGGCAGTGGAAGGTCGAGGCCATAGACGGGCGATCGGTGATTGATAGGTCACAGGGTAGAGAGAATGATGGATATTGGAGGGTTAATTACAGGCGATGGGTGCGTGATAGGTGAGAGATAATCTAGAGACATGGGCAACAGATCATAGATGATTAATAGGTGATAGAGGTACGTCACAGATGATATAGATAAGACATGATAGATGATTGATTGAAAGATGATTGTTAGATAACTGTCTCTGTCACTGTCCTCCCATTGTTCATCGATTTGCTCGAGCGGGCCCAGTAACGTCTCCTTCGTGAGACTTGTTGTCACTGTGTTTGGCATATCGAATACGTCACGGGTAGCTTGCCAGGCTCTGCCGTGAAGGCGAGATACTCTCGGTAGCTTGCCAGGCTCTTCGAGAGGATTGGAGGAATTGAACTCCGGTCAGCCATGTTGGCTGTGTGCAAGGCAAACACCCTACCCGCTGTGCTATCACTCCAGCCCAGATCCAAATGCTACATGGAAATAAGCAAGCAATAGAAAAAAAAAGGAAGAGTTGCCAGCTTTCATTCATATTGTTAAGAATTAGACAATAAACCTATGAGTTCACTGATAACTGTAATGGATAAAAATCTATATAAGAAATAAAAAAAAGAATGTAGATTCTGGATTAATAATGTGTGGTGTCAAAAGAAGATCTTTCATTAAAAAAATAATTTAATATGTTTGTCCCTCAGTGTCCTCAACTTCAAAATGGAAATAATAATAAAACCTACATTATAGAGTTGGCGCAATGATTTAAACTATTTTATTTTATGTCATTTATATTTCTGTGGTGCTGGGGATTAAAGTCAGGACAAGTTAAACACTTTTAAATATAACGCTAAAAGTAAATTAATATAATGGGAAGAATAAATCAGTAACATAAATGCTATCAATTAACATTAGTGAATTGTGTGATTAAATTCAAATTTATTGTGAATATTCCTTTTTTTTTTAAATTAAAGTACCATAAGATAGCGTTACAAAACTCTCACGCTCTGGTTTCAGTCATACAATGTGTACATTTCCGACCACCAACATCCCCCATATCTCCATCTCTCATGCCACTCCCACTGCTCTATGGCAGGCACTTCCCCCCATTTCTCTCTCTCTCACTTGCTCGCTCTTTCTCATTCTCTCTCTCTCACTCGCTCACTCTCTTGCTCTCTTGCCCTTTCTCCTCTTTTGGGCATTATGGTTTGCAATACAGATACTGAGGTCATCATGTTTGGTCTTCTACCCACTTTCAGCACACATCTCCCACCCCGAGTGATCCCTCCAACCATCATTGTCATAATGGCCCCTTCTCTATCCCAGCTGCCCTCTCCCCCCACCCTGAAGCAGGCTTCCAAACATGGACAATTCATTCTGGCCCTTGTTTCTACTCTCCTTGGGTGTTAATCTATACTATGTTTTTTATTCTTATATCCCACATATGAGTGCAGTCATTGCAGTCATTCTGTATCTGTCCTTCTCCTGACTTATATCACTCAGCATAATACTCCATGAATATTATTTTCTATTTGAGCTAGAAGGCCATAGTTTAACTTAGCTTTGTTATTGGTTAAATATTATATTTATTTAATACTGGCTCTGCATTTCTGAAAGTTTCAAATTATAGTATATTGTGAGTGGTAAAAAAACAAAACATTAAACTAGATAAAGTGGCAAGTAACATATAACATATATGCATAATTAGAAGCAGGTACTAACATAGAATGCTTAATCTGTTGTAAACCTTTCCACTGATAAAGAAGACGACAGTTAACATAATTCACCCAGTGGCAGGTACTCAAGTTGTAGCTATAATATTTAAAAGGAAATAAACAGACTTACATATGCAAAACCAGCAAATAAAAAACTAGTGCTGACAATTGTCACTTTCTTTTATTCTACAAAATTATGTGGGAAGAAACCAAAGAGTCTAAGTCCATTTTTGTCTCCAAATATTTCTATTGCCCTAAGTGGGTTACTTCCCTTCTATGAGTCTTAGTTTCTTCCTGCTATGAGCAGATGATTTGTAAGGTATCTTTTATATCTTTTAGGTCTAAGACTGTGTTACTTTGAATTTAGTACTTGTAAGGAGTTTGAAGGAAGATTGAAACAAAATTCTGACAGAAAATAGAAACTGTCTTTGAAATAAAAATATTGAAAAATGACTGAAATATAAATAAACTCCATATTAAATTGTCTAAAAACTTGTAATTATTGAATATTCCCTTAGAATGCTGCATAGTTATATATAATAATATTCAGTTTTATACATTTTTTATCAGAAATACTGAAAAAAATTAAAAGCTTTACTCTCCATAATGGGCTGGAACGATAGCACAGTGGGTAGGGCATTTGCCTTGCATGCGGCCAACCCAGCGACCTGGTTAAATTCCTCT
>JAOXYA010093082.1:0-11043 GCA_028565675.1 Sorex palustris
CCTGAGCACCGCCAGGAGTAACTCCTGAGTGCAGAGCCAGGAGTAACCCCTGTGCATCACCAGGTGTGACCCAAAAAAAAAGCAAAAAAAAAAATCTGAAGTTCTTTGTTGGGGCTGGAGCCATAGCACAATAGGTAGGGTGTTTGCCTTGCACACAGCCCACCTGGGTTCAATTTCCAGCATCCCATATGGTCCCCTGAGCACTATTAGTAGTGATTCCTGAGTGTATGAGCCAGGAGTAACCCCTGAGCATCATCAGGTGTGACCCAAAAAGCCAACAAAAAAAAAAGTGAAGTTCTTTGTTAAAGAAAAGACAAAAATGAAAAAGTGTGAGAGGGATTTCCAGGGGAGAGCAGAATTGGATTTTCCATGGCAAAATATTCCTTAGTCATTGCTGACAAGGCCGTTTAGGGCCCAGCAATTCCTAATAAAACTCGGGATTTTATTAATGACTCTAGGAATGAGGAGATTCGCTTCTACTTCATTTAATACATAAACAAGCCGCTCTCCGGGCTGACATTTACACACAGCTCAAGGGACCCACTCTCCCTCTCCGTCCACATTTCATTGCACAATAAAATATTTGGCCATTCTAAGATCGACATCAATATTCTTTATCCACAGCACAAACAGAGCCTCTTTCTGGGAATTTAAAACATAATCAGCGACACATTTTTCGTTTCAATACCGGAGCTTAAGAAGGATGATCTTGGTTGAAAATGACAGAATATGAACCACCGAGATGCCTCGACTTCGATGAAAGTCCTAAGAACAAAGACAAAAAATTGGTCCTAGTCAGCATCTTAGAACTCCATAAATGAAGCAGAGGCTCAGCGCAATGGCACGTTTTAAGGAAGACCACTTGGGTCACGGCCGGGGCAGTGAGCCTGGCGACCTCTGATCATGCCCGTTTCTGCCTTCCTCTCTGGATCTACCCATGGTTGGGGAAAAATAACAGCTCCCAGCCCATTAGAAAGCCAGCCACCTGGAAGCAAGAGCGGGTCCCAGCAGTGACACGGGGTGGGGTACGGGACAAACAGAACAGCTGAGGAGTATTGAACACCAAGGAACAAGGTCTCTGCATGGAGCTCTGAAATCATGACATATTCCCTAAGTGGGGCTGGAGCGATAGCACAGTGAGTAGGGCGTTTGCCTTGAACTCGGCCAACCCAGCTGACCCGAGTTTGATTCCTCTGCCCCTCTTAGAGAGCCCGGCAAACTATTTCGCCCGCATGGCAAAGCCTGGCAAGCTCCCCGTGACGTATTCGATACACCAAACACAGTAACAAGTCTCACAATGTTATTGGGCCCGTTCGCACAAATCCATGAACAACGGGAGGTTAGCAACAGTGATCCCTGAAGCGAGAAGGCCAGGGAAATGAACCCAGCCACATGCCGGACACAAGCTCAGCCCCGACCAGGCCCTGATGCTCACCTTTCTCTGGCTGACCCCACAGCTGGGTTCCAGCTGGAGCCGGGCCAGCTGCCCACCCAAAGCCAAGGGCAGCCTAGCACACGACAGCTGAATGACAATTCCTAGCTCCCCCAAGGCCCTCGGCGAGCAGATTGCTGGGGCCGTATTTCAGGGGCACTGCAGAATCCCCAGACCAGCACCGTCAACACGCCAGACTGGGGGGCGGGGAGGCACTGCTTTCTCTTTCTTCACCACCGAGGAGACAGGAAAGACTTTGTCTAGGGGCCACACCTGGCTGTGCATGGGGCTGACTTCTGGCCAGGGGTCACTCCTGGCGGTGTTCGGGGGACCGTATGTGGTACTGGGAGTGGAGCCCAGGCAAGCACCCTCCCTGCTGTACCGTCTCTCCAACCCTGAGAGGCAACTTCCAAACCCGATTGTGGTGATAAGTCACAGCCCCGAGACTAGACTAAACCCGCTTGGTTTGCGCTTTAAACAGGCGAACCTCAGGGCGCAACATAACGCGGAAGTGATCTCTTTATTTTAGATATCTCTTTATTTAGCTGTATTTTAGAATGCAACAGGGATTAAACTGCGGGCGAGTGTAGACAGGGAACTACTATTTTTCAACTTTTCTGTAAATCTAAAAGAACAATATATTCAAACAGGTTGTGGAGGGCGCCAGGGTGCCCAGGGGGGGCAGCACTGGCCTTGCCTGGACCACACGTGGTCCCCCAAGCAGCGCCCAGGGGGTCACTCCAAAGCATGGGTGGGTGTGGCCCCAAATATAAACTTGTATAGAGGAAATAAAATGATTTGTACAAACATAAATACAGTGATTTTGGGAAAGATACTGGGATCCGCGGTGGTGGAAAATAGGCACTGGTGGAGGGATGGGTACTTGATCATTGTATAATTGAAGCCCAATCACAAAAATTTGTAAGTCTACAACTGTACCTCATGGTTTGTCACTAATAAAAATTAAATAATAATAAAAAAAGAAATACAGTGATTAAAAAAAAAAAGAAGGGAAATATCCAGAGCCTACCTTTGGAAATCATTCGTTAATCTTCAGAGGGAGGGGAGGAAGCAGTGAAGACAATTCTGGGTGTGTGCATAAGGAAACGGAGAGGGGTCAAGAACAGAGAGACAGGGGGCTGGAGTGATAGCACAGTGGGTAGGGCGTTTGCCTTGCACGTGGCTGATCCGGGTTTGATTCCCAGAATCCCTGAGCACTGCCAGGAGTGATTCCTGAGTGCAGAGCCAGGACTAACCCCTGAGCATCGCCAGGTGTGACCCGTAAAGAACAAAACAAAACAAACAAACTAAACAACAACAAAGAACAGAGAGATAGGGCCTCACCGCGGACAAGGTCAGATGAAGGGCGACCTGGGGCAGAGGAAAATCACTGGATGTGAGGATCTCCATCAGTGGGTGAAAAACACAACTTCCTCAAAGGATTATTCCCTACGGACATACAAATCACGAGCCAGTCTGACGGGTTCAAACGAAGGCTGGCTGCTGAAACCCTCCTTATCAAATAGCATCTCTAAAGTACTTCTACATCCTCGGCTCTTGAGCATGTGATGCAAATGAGTGAGCGACCGTTTGGCAATGATCTTGAGAGCGAGGACAAATGTTCGACTCGCGCACACAAATTGGTATTATTTTTCCACCTCACGCCACAGTCCTGAGCCAGCTTTCAAATTTTTATCTATAAATTCGCTTCACAAGCTGGTGAGTCACCGGGATGGGAGAGGATCGGGGCAGTGAGCCAGGCCCATTTGCATCTGGATTCTCCGCAGGACTCGAGGAAAGTATTGCCTTGCGATTTCAGAGGCAAATTTATTTGTGTAGTACAGATGGTCGAGGCAAGAACCATTTGTAACACAAATTGCTATTATAATGTGTCACTCTTGTTAATTTAGAACCAGATTGGTCTGGCCCCAGTTACAAGTGGGTAAAAAGTCTGTCCATTTCTGGATCTGAAGAATAGAGACACATCTATTAAAATGTGTCGATCCTAAAATACAGCGACAGGAACGCAAGAGGGTGTGTGAATGGGATGGAGTCGTACTCTCTTTGGGAACACCCTTCGCCAGCATACTGAGTATTACGCTGGCTATGGAGCGGGTCCTTGTACCAGCTGTGACACAATCCTCTCCTGTCTGCTACCTCTCTCCTCACTGTTCTCTGACTAACCTCCCCAACACACAGCAATGAGAGATCTCCTTGGCTCTATGCTCGGGTTGGCTCGGGCTGGTGGAGATCATGGGAGGCTTCGCGGAGGAGTTATCCTGAGCTGAGCCTTGGAAGATGCAAAGGCAGACAAATGAAAATGTACCCCTGGACGGGAGAGCCTGGTGGAGTTCTGCAAAGGCACAACAGGAACCGAGAGGGAATACGTTGGTCATCGGCAGAGTGTGCTCGGAGACCGACAGACTAGCTGTTTGGCTCCATGTGAGTGAAGAGGTCAGTCACGAGGCCATCCCAGGGCTAAATGAGATCACGAGATCCCGTGGCATGTGTTGGCACTGTCGGCGGGATTGATGACGGTCAACAGCTATTTCCCATTTTGATCAATCTCCCCCGTCTTCCTGCCACGAGGGATTCGAGCGCTTGGCTTCTGTCTCTCGGAGTTAGCAGCTGCTCCTGAGAGCCTGATTAAATTTCCTCTTTGCCGCCTCACGTTCTCCCCATTTCAGCAACTGATTTGGTATCTTAAAAGTTAAACTAAAAGGGGCCAGGGTGATGGGACGGCGGAGAGGGCACCTGCTTTACAGGACGTCAACCCGGGTTCGACCCCGGGTGCCCCTTGTCCACCATGAGTGATTCCTGAGCATCACCAGATGGGACCCCCCCAAAAAAATAAGTTAAACTTGTGTGGAAAGGATATGGAAAGTGAGTATGGCAGATACAAGCCCTCACTCAGGCCCTCTGCCCACTTGGAATGAGCGAGACACCCGTAGGGATCAGCGCCTGGAAGAAGGGTGTGAAAGCAGCCCAGACTCCAAAAGGAGGGTGGGGGGGGGGGGAGCAGAGACAAGGAAGGTGCCAGAAACAGTTGGCCGGAAACAGACTCAGCCGAGTCAGGCGTGACGAAGACTGGGAGTGGAGGGGCCGGAGTGAGGACAGGGACTATGGCCTTGTCTGTGGCCCACCGCAGCCTCAGCCCTGACCCTCGAGGGTCCCCGAGCACTGCTGAGTCCAGCTCTGGACGCCCCCCCAGAAGGGCCTTCTCAGCGGGAAGGGTGGGGGAGCCTGACCACAGGGGGTAGAGTGGCAAAGTGGCTAAGGCCTCCGGCTGACTTTGCAAGGGCCCTTCTGAATCTTTCAAGAGGCCGACCAAAGCCTAGGTCGTGCCGGGGCACACAGCGAGACCCTCGAGCTCACCAGGGTTAGGGTTTCGTCCAGCTTCGCGTGGTCGAGTTTGGGGTCAGTCTTGCCTTCCAGGTGACTCCTGGCTGTGGGCTCCTTGCACCCGAGGTGCTCCGGCTCGCCACCAGAGGGCGCTCAGCTGCTATTTCAGTATTTCCGGAAGCTTGGCCTTCAGCGAGGCCTTACTCAGAAGGGCTCAGACCACCTCAGAGCTGAAATCAGATTTGCTTGAATTTAAACATGAATCTTGATTCACACAAAATAACGACGACAAGGTACTCATCATACGTTAAGGAATTCTAATGACCTCCTTTTTAACGCCTGTAAGTCAAACCTTCAGCCTTAAGAAAACTCAACCCCCAATAAATCTTTTTTTTTTTTTAATTTTTTTCTGGGTGGGGCGTTGGAGGGGCCACGAACAGCTTCCTGGCTCTGTGCTCAGGGATCACTCCTGGCAGGGCTCAATAACTCTTTCCCCTCCCCCCCTCCACACACACCCCAGTAACTCTTTTGTTTGTTTTTGCTTTTTGGATCACACCCAAAATGCACAGGGGATTACTCCTGGCTTTGCACTCAGGAATTACTCTTGGTGGTGCTCGGGGGACCATATAGGATGCTGGGAATTGAACCCAGGTTCGATGCGTGCAAGGCAAACGCCCTACCCACTTTACTATTGCTCCAGCCCCAACCAGTAACCCAGTAACTCTTTTTTTTTTTACTTTTTTTTTTTTTTTTTTTTTGCTTTTTAGGTCACACCTGGCGATGCTCAGGGCTTACTCCTGGTTCATGCACTCAGGAACTACTCCTGGCCGTGCTCAGGGGACCATATGGAATGCTGGGGATTGAACCAGGGTCGGGCCGCATGCAAGGCAAACGTCCTACCCGCTGTGCTATCACTCCAGCCCCTCAGTGACTTTTTTTTAAGTCAACTGTACTCTCTTGGATTTTTCTCCCTCTCCTTCCCATTTATTTGAAACTATCATTCCAAATAACCAAATACTTTTTAAAAAAAGTTTCTCTGAGAGGAATCAATTAAGCAAAATAAGTCATAAGGAGCAGGTCAGGTATGAGGTGATCTCTCTCACAGCTGGTAGCCAAAGAATCAAGCATGAGACTTGGCCAAGCCTAATGCATACTGACCCTCAGAATGATCATGGGGTTTCGGGGAGCTAACAGGGCCCAGGGCAGTGGAGGAAGGGTACCCACCCTCGGGTGGTGTGTGTAACGGGATGACACAAACTTTTACACTCCAAAAATGAACATTTACACTCTTGTGAACCAATGCTTACTCCTGCCCCCTCCCCCCCCAAAAAAGGTAAAAAGTTTTTAAATAAATGGAATTAAAAAAAATACAGTAACTTTTGGACTTTAAGACCAAAACCAGTGGTTACCGGAAGGAAGGGATGTGGATGTGGAATTTGGGTCAAAAGAAAGGCATGTGCTAATTTTTAACTTGAAATTTGTAGAATTTTAAACTACAGTTATTTGGGCGGTGCTGGATGGAACCCAGGCCCTCACACTGACAAAGCGTGTGCTCTCCCCCTGAGTCTAAAAGTAATTTCCCATATAAAATCATTTTATAATATATGCTCTGTCTTGAAACAAGTTTCATTGCTCCTAGGTTTTGACACGTATAAATATCTCCTAAGTATTGACACATCTGAGTTAGTGCTTATGTAAATGTTCATGTTTTCCTCATTCATCATTCTAAGAGTCAGCTATGTTGATAGGTACAGCTGTTATAATGGAAATGTAGTATATATATGCATATTATTTTATCTTTTAAATTCTTTGATTTTAAAACGGGTTTATAGCACATAACTTCGAAGAGATGAGTTTGCTTGTGGGTGGAAAATTTTCAGGGTAGCCACCTTGTCTGTACTTTTGATGAATCTCCCTGCTCCAAGCTAAGAGACTCCCTGTTGCCACAAGGTACTAGGATGTACATGCACCCACGTTGCTTGAGCAAGAAGCAAAGTCATGATATGTTTGCAGTGATGCCCTAGAAAACCAGGCTCTTGGAACCCTGAGCTTTGACTAAGGCTCCAAAAGCTTGCCGTGGCTAGATCCACGGGTCTGATCAACCAGCGTGAGAAAGGGCACTTTTGGCCCCTGCCATGAATGGTCTTGGTGAGCCTGATTAAGCAAACAACCATTGCAACACAGTTATCATGCAATTTATCTGTATTACAAGCTTGTATTGTACAAATAAAGCAAAATTCATTTATCCAGTTTACTGATTTGAACTTCCCTTTATAATTTAATGCTAAAATTTAGACAAACATTCCTTGCTATGTGATCTGTATCTGATTGTTCTCATTGTAAATCTTGGGAGTATGAGTCTTCAATTCATTTTTTTTTCCTTCACGGAGACTTTTAGTAATTTTTATAAATCGTGCACGATCCTTTGGTAGAAATTCTTTAAAACAAATATGTTGGAGAGAGTGGACAAAGGGAAAACACCTTCACATGGCCCACCCGGGTTCAATCCCCGATACCCCATTTGGTTTTCCTGGGCCCCAACCACGAGTAATCTCTGAGCCTTGAGCACAGCTGGGTGTGGCCCCCAAACAAAAACAAATAAAATGTTTGGTTTTCCCTTCGTGCTAATGTGGTTTAATTATTAATTAAATAAATTAATTTATTTAATGAATAATTCCCCACTTAATTCCCCACTTCTTCTATCTGAAGATCATTTCACCTCGGCACTGTTTGACTCACTGTGTCTTACTCCACAGAGGCAAAGAACTCTGTCTCTGGGGCGGGGAAATACATCGTAAACTTCTTCAACATAGAATATGCTGGAAAACTGGGGGGCGGGGTGGGGGGGAAGCCAGTGGCAGTGGCGTCTTCACCTTCCACAAGACAGTCTCCCCCGTTCTCCCTCCCGGCCCAGGATGGCACTAGCCTAGCCCAGGGTACCACTTGCCCTAGACTCAAGAAAATGGCATTGGTGGTTTGGCCCAGCTCCAAGTTTGGGTGCAAGATGTGGATCTGGGTGATGCTCACACCCAGAACCGTCTCCTTGGGCATGAGCTCATGGCCGGCAAAGTGACCTCGTAGTGCAGTGTGAGCCGAACATGATCAGTGGTCTGCAGCATTGCTGGTATCCAGGAATGGACAGAAGAGCTCATGGCCGTCTGGAGCCCACTGCCAATCACTCTCCTCCTTCCTCGCCCAAGCAACCTTGATTCAGCTTTTTTTTTCTTTTTTTTCTTTTTGGGTCACACCTGGCAATGCACAGGGGTTCCTCCTGGCTCTGCACTCAGGAATTACTCCTGGTGGTGCTGGCGGACCATATGAGGTGCTGGGAATTGAATCTGGGTTGGCCACGTGCAAGGCAAATGCCCTACCCGCTGTGCTATCGCTCCAGCCCCCCAGGAGTAATCTTTAAGCACAGAGCCAGGATGAGCCCTGAGCATCACCAGGTGTGACCCCCCCCAAAAAAACCCAAAAAAATCAAACTGCATGGTACTGAAACAGAATTGAGAACCATGAGTTAAATGTTTATCTATGATGTAGGAGCAGAGTACATGGAGTAGAGAAAGAAAAATCTCTTCAACAAATGATGCTGGGTAATCTGCATAGCCACATGTAAAAAAAGTGAAATTGGAACCATATCTCATGTCATTCAAAAAAGTTAATTAAGATTGGGTCAGAGCGATAGTATAGAGGCTAGGGTATTTGCCTTGCATGTGGCCCATCTAGGTTCAGCTCCCAGCACCACAGGTGGTACCCCAAATGCATTGGGAATGATCCTTGAGTGCAGAGCCAGGAGTAAGCCCTGAGCACTGTTGGGTGCGCTCCCCCTCCCCCCACCAAAAAAAGTTAATTAAGGTTAAAGACCTTGATATTGGACCAGAATTCATAAAATACATTAAAGAAAACATAGGCAGAACATCTAGGAAATGGGCCTCAGAGGTGTCTTCAGTGAGCGACCACAGAGGCAAAAAGCACAAAAATCGAAAGACTTCTGCATTGGGGATTGGAGATAGTATAGTAGGTGGGGCATTGACTTGTACACAGCTGACCTACATTCAATCCCAGCATCCCATATGGTCTGCCAACCACCACAAGGAGTAATTCTTGAGCACAGAGCCAAAAGTAACCCCTGAGCTTTGCTGGGTGTGACCCCCCCAAAAAAAACCCCAATAAAAATAGCAACAACAAAAACCATCAAAAAGCCCTCCAAAACTTCTGCACTATAAAAGAAACTCAAGATAAAACGATGCTGTACTAAATGGGAGAAAATAAATATACACAGTATATCAGATAAAAGGCTAATATTCAAGAGCTATAAGCATTCACAAAACTCAACAACAAATTTAACAACTCCACCCAAAAATGTAGAGAGGAGTTGAACAGACACTTATTTGAAGAAGACTTATGAATGGCCAACAGGCATATGAAAAAGTGCAGCTTGTCACTTACGATTAGAGAACTGCAAATCAAAACAACAATGAAGTATCATCTCACACCCGGGAGGCTGGCTTATATCAAAAAATCTGGAAACAGCCAGTGTTGATGGGGTTGTGGTGAGAAAGAAACTCTCATTTACTGTTGGGGAAAATGTCATTTGGTTTGACATCTTTGGAAAGCCATTTAGTTTGACATCTTTGGAAAGCAGCATGGAGATTTCTCAAAAAAGTAAGAATGGAATCTTCCATACAACCCAGAGATACCACTTCTTGGCATCTATTTCCCAAACACAACAACATTCATTTAAAAGGATGTATGCTCACTTATGTTCACTGCAGCTTTTATAAAAATAGCCAAGATACGGAAACAACCCCAAAATCCGACTCTGGATGATTGAATCAATAAATTGTTGTAAGGCCAAAGAGATAGAACAGAGGGTAGGGTGCTTGCAACTGACCCAGGTTCTATCCCTTACCCCTGCCAGGAGTAAACCCTAAGCACAATGGAATTCTCTGCAGCTCCGAGAAAGGATAACATATAATTTGCTGCTACATGGATGGAACTAGAGGATATTTTGCTGAGTG
Organism: Sorex palustris; assembly: GCA_028565675.1. Lineage (NCBI taxonomy): Eukaryota > Metazoa > Chordata > Mammalia > Eulipotyphla > Soricidae > Sorex > Sorex palustris. The sequence continues at coordinate 9,796 of JAOXYA010093082.1, forward strand.
AAGTGAATCAGAAAGGAAGGGATACATCCAGAATGATCTCATTCATACATGGGATTTAAAGATACATTGTAAGGGAGCAAATGGCCGAAGGCAACAGACTTGGAGACTTGGTTAACAGAACTGTTGGCAGGGCTGGGTGTGTTTTACAGGGAGAGGTATTTGGGGCCTTAGTGGATTGGGAAGTAGTCATTCTGGTGATGGGTGTGGTATTGGGAATGATGTATGTATGAAATTATCGGTAATATAATTTATTATTGGTTTGGGGCCACACTTGGCGATGCTCAGGGGTTACTCCTGGCTCTGCACTCAGGAATTAATTCCTGATGCTGTTGGGGGGACCATATGGGATGCTGAGATTGAACCCAGGTTGGCCAAATGCAAGGCACCCTACTGCTCTGACCGTCATTAACAGAATTAAATCATAGTATCTCAAAACATTTTTTTTAAGTTGGAGCTGGAGTGATTGTACAGTAGATAGGGTGCTTGCTTTGCACACGACCGACCAAATATGAAATCCCAGATAGTCTCCCAAGCTTGACCAGAAATGATCCCTGAGCACAGAGCCAGGAATAAGCCCTGAACATTACTAGGTGTGCCCCCTAAAAAAAACAAAAATGTAAAGAACTCACCCAATGACACAGTGGGTAGGTCATTTACCTTGGATGCAGCCAACCCAGGCTTGATCACTGGCACCCCATATGGTCCCCAACACCTCTAGGAGTGATCCCTGAGCTCAGATATAGGATTAAGCCTGGGTGTGTCTCAAAAACAAAAACAAAAACAGAATTTAAAATAAAAATGAGGGGCTGGAGAGATAGCACAGTGGGTAGGGCGTTTGCCTTGCATGCAGCCGACCTGGGTTTGATCTCCAGCATCCCATATGGTCCCCTGAGCACCGCCAGGAGTAACTCCTGAGTGCAGAGCCAGGGGTAAGCCTTGTGCACTGCCGGGTGTGACACAAGAAGCAAAAATAAAGAAATAAATAAATAAATAAAATAAAAATGAAAGCAAAACAGGAAAACAGTCTCCCCATAGTAATTTAACCAAATGAGTTAACCAATTTAACAATGAGGAATTAATTATGCCTTTTTTCCTCCAAAAATACATATAAATGGCCAGTAACTATATAAAAAGGTGTTCTAGTCTAATCTGATACCTTTTAAATTAAAAAAAAGGTAAAGGCCCTCCCGTTGATCATCGATTTGCTTGAGCGGGCCCAGTAACATCTCCATTGGAGACTTTGTTGTT
>JAOXYA010093089.1:0-11043 GCA_028565675.1 Sorex palustris
AGCACCACCAGGAGTAATTCCTGAGTGCAGAGCCAGGAGTAACCCCTGTGCATCGCTGGGTGTGACCCAAAAAGCAACAAAATAAATAAATAAAATAAAGTAAATAAATTTCCTAAATCCTTCATCTCTAAAATCATGCAGTTACATCCAAATAGGCTAAAGTGCAGCAGTGACAAACTTAACAGGTATTAATGATGGGTCAAAAAAGCATAAATAACTTTATGTCCAATGGTTCCATGGAAATACATTGTTTCCAAGGTGACATTTTACAAGCTTTTAAATTTTGATACAAGAAGGCAGGCAGAACAGAAGAGAGATGAGATAATAAACAGTGTTTGGAAGAATGGGTTGGTTAGCTCTCATTGACTAAGTTAACTTCACTGAAGTTTACTTTACCCTGTTCCCCCAAAAGTATACTCAGTTTTCTTTACACAAGCCATAAAACTGGTATACTCAGAAAACTGGTATACTCAATTTTCTTTACACTTCATATCTCCTTCCTGCATTTATTTTATTTTAATTTTGGTTTTTTGGTCACACCCGGCTATGCTCAAGCTCAAAGCTAACTCCTGGCTCTATGCTCAGGGATCACTCCTGGTGGTGCTTGGGGGATTATATGTGGTACTGGGGATCAAACTCAGGTCAGTCATGTGCAAGGAAAGTGCCCTACCTGCTGTACTATCTTTCCAACCCCTTGGATGTATGTTAGAATCTTTTGGGGCATCCGATGTCCCTATATACAAGTTTTATGAGAAGGAACTGCATTTGTTTTATCTTCTCCAGTGTCCAGAATTCTAAAAAAAAAAAAAAAAAAGCAGTACCTATCAAATCCTGACCTTTTTCTTCCCCTCTCCAGAACTCAGAGAGAGCAGCTGCCAAGTGGAGCAGTTACCTAGGATCTTCGCAAGGGATGCAGAAAGTGTAAGAGATGTGCCAGTACAAGGTAGGAATGGGGTCCTGAAAACTCTGCACCATTTCAGAGATGCTCGCCTGTAAAGAAGATCTGTCCATTTCTAGCCCTGATCTCAAATATCCTGTTTTTAAAATTGGGGCAGAACTGAAAATTAGTACAACAGATAGGGCACTTACCTTGCACCCCTGAACCTGCCATGAGTGACCCCTGAATGTAGCCAGGAGTAGACCCTTGAGCACTGCCAATGTGGCCCAAACACACATACAAAAAACTTTTAATTGTAGTTCTCCCTCCAATCCCACCCCTCCCACATGGAAGAGGCTTCATAAAAATAAAAAAAATATATATTGTGGGGAGGGGGTTGGGGGAGGAGGCACATCCAGAGAAGCTCAGGAGTTACTCCTGGTTCTTCACTCAAGGATCACTCCTAGCAGGCTTCAGGGATCATATGGGATACTGGGGACAGAACCCAGGTGGGACCCGTGCAAGGCAAGTGTGCTACCCACTGTGCTATTGCTCCAGCTCCTAGAAATTATTTGTTAAATGAACCGTTATTACCTAAGACAGGGGCATACATCAAAACTCTGGCAGTAATGAAAGAGTTGGCAATGGACAGCCCCCCTCCGAGAGAGCCGCAAGAATCCAGAGCATTTCCCTAGGCTTTCTTCGCTGTTGTAAAGTATTTCCAGGGGCTCCCACAACAGACAGGAGAAATGGTAGACTCGTGAGCACAGGCTCAGCAGGAGTGGCCTGAGAAGGGAAGCGAGGCCAGCAGAGGTGTTTGCTAGGGGTTTCGGGTGGAGCTGGACACCACTCAGATTTAACATTTAACTCCCCTGACTTTTCTCCTTTCAGAAACACAGGCAGACGCCGAGAGACCCACGTCCATCCCAAACTGGACAGTGGCTTCACTGCAGTGTTCCGGCTCCAGGGGCGAAGTGAAGGTGAACCTCCTCTACTCGGGGCAAAGGAAGCCGGGCAGGCATGCTCTGCGGAGCCTCAGGGTCCTCGCTGTTCCCCGCACACGCGGCCCAGATTCTCCAACTTGTCACCTCAGCTCTGCCTCCAAGTTTTATACGCGATCCTTCCTGAGAGGCACAGGTAAGATGGGAAAATGGAGCCGCAGGCAGGTGCATCCTTCAAGGTGCGTAAGGATGCGCGGTGAGGATGAAGACTCCAGGGAACAGGGCAGATCTGGACCAAACCTCTTGGGAGTCTCTGTTTCCTCAACACCCAGGACCCTTCTAGTCCTGACTTCATGAGCCTCCTTTTCCCTTCGTTTTTGGGCCACATTCAGCAGTGTCTGCAGGGGCGCGGCTCCACTCAGCAGTGCTCAGGAATCAGACCCAGAACAAGGCAAGTGTTCTAAGTGTCCTAGCACTGAGAACACGGAGAGCTCGGAGCCACCTCTATGACCCTATGATCTTTAAGTGGACAAGTGCTATCTGATTTCTATTTACTTTCGATGCACACCATAAAATATTCAAACGTAGAGATTAATGATGAAAACTGAGTGTCCTTCCTGTTTCAGTATCTCAACCTTGCAGTTCTCTATTTTTTGAGGAAACCACTCTTGCCAACTTACTGATTTTCCTTCCAGAGTTATTCCCTGATTGTGTGAATATATATTTTGAAAAGCACAAAAAAAATAGAATACTATATCCACTTGTCTCTGGATTTCTTCCCCCATTTAGCAATGTATCATGCTCCCTATTAATCGGTGCAATTTGTATCATTCCGTTTAAAAAAAAAATTGATCCATGGAAAATTGTCTCATTTCTTTTAACAGCTGTGTAGGATCTCATTGTATAGCTGAACTACAATTTATTCCACCAATTCCCTATTGATGGATATTTTGGATGTTTCTGGTATTTTATAAATACAAATAATTTGTAAAGTTGTTCTGTGAACAGTGAACTTATATATTCTTCCGCTGCATACCTTTAACTTAGCAAGAGATTAAATTTCAAGAAGGACAGTTGCATCAAAGTTCGATAAGTTTGATGAGGCCTTGCTTTATCACCCTCGGCAGTGGAGGCTCCATTCTACACTCTTACCTTCAACCTACGACAGTGCTGTTTCCACAGCTGCTGAGTGTGTTTGTCTTTGTTAGTTTTTGTGTCCAGGCCACATCTGGTGGTGCACAGAGGCTACTTCCTCTAGTGGTAGGAGGTCATTCCTGAGCTCTTTTTGTTTACTTTGGGTTTGGGGGGCCACTCCCGATGATACTCAGGGATTACTCCTGGCTCTGAACTCGGGAATTACTCCTGGTGGTACTCAGGGGACCATATGGGATGCCCAGGATGGAACCCAGGTTGGCCTGTGCAAGGCAAGCCCCCTGCCTGCTATATTTAGCTCCGGCCCTGAGATTTTTATTTTGTTTCATTTTTGTTTTCAGAGCATAAGGGCTTGGGGGAACATATGTGCATTTAATCCAGGTTGGTCACAGGCAATGCAAGGCAATGTATGTACCTTAACTGCTCTACTACCTCTCTCTTCTCTATTTTTACTCTTCTTTTCTTCTACCCATTCTTTTTTTTCCACACCTGGCCACAGTCAGGGCTTCTCCTGGCTCTGCACTCAGGAATCACTCCTGGCGGTGCTCAGGGGACCATACAGGATGCCAGGAATTGAACCTGGGTCAGCCACATGCAAGGCACGTGCCCTATGTACTTACTATCTCTTCAGCCCCACCCCTATTCACTCTTTCTGTCAGGTTGTTATGAGCAATAAATGGGCATTATTTGTCCTCCTCCACATAGAGACAATCTCCGAGTACTTCTGCTGCACCATTTGAAAATAAAGTCTATTGAGATAAACTGGAGGTTCAAAAGCAAAACAATGGGGAAAATCTCAAATTCTACTTCTGGTTTTGAGTAGCAGAGATTGGGACATATGTAGACGGGTTCTTGGGCTGTGACCCAGGTATACGAAAGTATATATCTTCACATAAAATGTGCTCCCTTTAGTATACTTTATAAAGTCAATATGTGATCATTTATGGGAAAATGTAGGGGGTAATTTTTCTATTTGGGGGAGGAAGGGAAAACCCAGCAGTGCTCAGAGCTACTCCAAACTCTGTACTCAGGTGTTGCTCCCAGCGGTGTTCATGAGACCACATGTGGTATGAGGACTGAACCCATGATGCAATGCACACTCAGCCCATTGAGCTATGTTTCTGGTCTGGAAAAAAAAGTCTCAAAAACTAGAAAAGCCTCGAGCGGGGCTGGAATGATCATGCAGGATGAAGGCATTTGCCTTGCAGTACGGTCAATCCTTGGCATTGCATAAAATCCCCTGCTACCAGGTGTGTCCCTGAGCACATCTGGGTGTGGCTCAACCCCATCTCCCAAAAAAGCAACAACCTAAAAGCCACTGACAGGTTTGAGATCTTTTTGGTTTTTTGGGGGGGGGAAGGGCCACATCTGGTGGTGCTCAGGGGTCACTCCTGGCTCTGTGCTCAGGAATTACTCCTGGAGGTGCTTGGGGAATCATATGGAACGCTGGGAATCCCTGAGCACTGCTGGGTATGGCTCGCCCCCCCCCCCAAAGTCCTACTTTAAAGTCTTCAAAAACAACATTTGAAATGAACTATTGAAATCACAAACTAAAGATGTGAAAATGCCTGTTCTGAATTTAAACTTCCACTGAGTCCCAGGATGTGGTTGGCTCCAACTGGATAGAAACTAAAAATAAGGATCTGATAAATTCATAAGAGAAATAAATACTCTCTGAGGTTACCACACTTTGTGAGTGACATTCTTCCCCACAGAAAGATGTCCAAGAAATAGTCACCTTTCATGGAAATGTCCTCAGAATAAATGAGGAATTTGAAACTGTAAGGGTGAGTGAGAATGTTCTGCTACAGAGTTGGCCAGCAGAAAAATGTGTATCCACATGGATGTAGAAAAACATAGCATGGATACTGTTACTGTTATGGGCTTAACAGAGATCCTCTACAATAAACATACTGAAACTGCCTTCTGGATGAAAAAGATGACTCATTAGGTTTTTGTCACTTATATATACTTGATATCATCTAGTTTCTATTGCTCAAATTCCATATTAATCAATAAATTAAGCATATGCTTCGAATTATGCTTTAGACTTCAAGGGAACCTTTATTATGCATTTTTCTGATGCCAAGGATTGAACCTACATTGTTACAAATGCAAAGCAAGTGCTCTTCTGCTGAATGCATCTCATGATAAACTATGGAATCATCCCATGATGAGTAAACTTATGTCTACAACAGGGTATTAGAAGAGAAAAAATTCCTTCTGATCCTTTGGTCAGATTCATTCTGTGAAATTCTGGTGTGGGTGTTTCAGGGCATGCCCAGAGTTGCAAGGGAGTTATTGTACTTGGGTATCACTCTGAGGACCATGCAAGTGCCAGGAATCGAACTGGGATTGGCCACATGTAAAGCAAATTCTTGTCCATTATACTATCACTCCAGTCCCATATTTAAAGAAAAATGTTTTTTGTTTTTGGTCCATACCAAAAATTTTTTGTGGCATTCAGGGCTTACTCCTGGCTCTAGGCTGAGGGATCACTCCACGTGGTGCTCAGGGAACCATATGGAATGTTGGGGGTCGAACCTGGATTGGTTGCATGCAGAGCAATAGTGCCCTGCCCTTGATTCATGACCCTGGTCTCCAAGTGTCACTCTGGATTTAAAATTTTGGATTTAGGCTATGATATATTTAAACTAGTGATTAGGCTCCTTGGAATTAGAACAGTGTTAAAAATATGCAGTTTTGTTTCTTAACCACATTCAGTGGTGCCGGGGGAGAGGGATCCACTCCACATGCAAGGAATATGCTTAATTCCTGAACTCTGCCCCCCAGTGCACCAAAAAAGGATTTTTTTTCCTTTTTGGATTTTTGGGTCATATGCAGCGATGCACAAGGGTTACTCCTGGCTCTGCACTCGGGAATTACTCCTAGCAGTGCTCGGGGGACTATATGAGATGCCAGGGATCAAACTCAGATCAGATGTGTGCAAGGTAAATGCCCTACCCCCTGTGCTATTACTCTGATCCCCAAAAAATAATTCTTAAGGTGTGATTAACCCCATTAAAACAGTGGGAGGTGGGAGAATTAATAACAAGCTAGTGTTTATTCTGATATCATCTTGACAAGTTACTTGATTGCCCCATTGCTCAGTTTCTATTCTTACAAACGAGAAGTTTGAATAGATGATCTAATTTCTACGAGCCTAAAGCTGAGTATAAGGGGCTGGAGTTATAGTACAAAGGGTAAAGGGCTTGCTTAACACACGCCCAACCTGGTTCCATCCCTGGCACTACAGTTGGTCTCCTGAGCCTCGCTAGGAGTGATCCCTGAGGCATAGAGCCAGGAGTGATTCCTGTGTACCACCAGGTGATCCCCAAGCCAGGAATAAAATAAATCTGGTATTTAAACTTGAAACACAAACCCAGCAGTATATGTAAGGTCTCTCAAACAGCACTTTCAATCAGCTAGTACTATCACAGAATATCTCTAGGGCAGATTTCTATTTAAATATAATGTACTTAATGTTCCCTACTTAAATCATTTTCTAAAAAAGCAAAGCATCATCCCTTAAATTATCCATTTCATATCTCTAGATTTTTATCTACTTCCTCGAAGTGGGGTATTCTTGCTCAAATAGCCTTAGCCCACAGAAAGCTAATATTGCCATTCCAACATCACTGGGAACAAGGAACTTGTTTTTACAAACGTGCTGCACCTTTTCCTGCTCAGTTATTTAGCAGATGATACTGAAAAGAGATGAGCTGCCTACGTGGATGGACACTTACTTAGAAATGAGGTAGAATTGAAAAATATATTGCCAAATGAAGCCTACTCTCCAGGAGCGAGGCTCCCAGGAGGTGGGAGGACACGCCACATTGACAAGTCATTATCTCAGTGGCCAGAGGGCACAGTTCTACTTGGAGAGCAAGGGGGTCTAAGATTTTCCTCTTTCCATCACACTATCATTCACGTTACCAAGCACTGTCACACCTGCTTTCTCTTTTTTGTTTGTTTCTGTTCACCATACCACCGCTGTGTAACAGGGGGGCCAAGGATCACTCCATTGTTAACCTCTGATGGGTAAGGAAACCAGGATTCAGAGTAGTCCTGTGGTTTGTCCCATGTAAGGTTTGCTTATCTTCATCTCCACTCTTTCAGAAGGATGTGTATTACTATTCTAGGCAACCAATGGGCAAGATGCTGAACATATTTAGCACAATTCCCAGTTTTTTTTACCTTTTATTTATTTTGGGTTTGGGGCCCATACTGGTTGATGTTCAGGGACTCCTTCTGGCTTGCTGCTAGTGGTGCTGTGATGGAAGCTGGCTGCCTTTATACAGAGGATGCACTCTAGTCCTTGGAGCCATCTGCTCCTCCATGAGCCTATTTTCTTCTAAATCCTCTCCTTCCATCACTGTCTTCCCGGTCCCTCCACCCCAGTTTCACTGGTCTTCTTCCTGCTATTCTAACTGTATCCCAGTTACAGTTCTTCTACTAGCTGCAAAGTTGGCCTAGCTCACCACATCCTCAGGCATTGGCTTGGCTGAGCCCCATTACAACTCCTGCAAGTCCTGACTCCAGTCTAAACTGTAGGCCTTAAAAAAGGGGGAAGGGGGAGGCAAAGTAATAGGACAGTGGGTAGGGCTCTTGTCTTGCATGCAGCCGACCCAGGTTTGATCCCTCACATCCAATATGATCACTGCCGGTGTGGCTCCAGCCCCCAAATAAACACGGTAATAAACTGCAGACCTCTCACGCACACCCTACCTGCACTTGTCTTGCTCTTTTCTTAAATTTTAACCCTGTGGAAATGCCATAACCTTTATTGGGCTTTCTGGGGGTTAGGGGGTCTAGAGGAAGAGTGTAAAGGATAGAACTCAAGGATTTATACATACAAGCCATGAGTTCTGCCATGAGCCACGTATCTGACCAAAATTGACTGTTATTGTTGCCTGCTCCCCCTGCCCTGTCCCTCAGCCTTCCCTCCGGTTCCCTTGTCAGAATATATCCAACTAATATCTGCAGAGAAGCAGTTCCTGGCACATCATAAATATTTATTTTCAGGCCAGAGAGATGAAAAAGTAGGTAAGAGCGCTTGTGTTGTACTATGCAGCCCCAGCTCTGCATATGGTCCCCCGGAGCCTCTCCAACAGAGCTCCCTGAGTGCAGGGCTAGGTATTTCTGGGCATGGCCAGGTGTGACCCCAAAACCAAACCATTTAAAAATACTTGCTGAATGACTGGAACTGAGGATGCCTAAAGCTGATGGACTTGCTTTCTTCCTTTTTTTCTTCTACCACTCCCCTCTCAGAGCAATTAGCTTGCCTCTCCACTCCACTAGACTAGGCATGCCTGCAGCAATCATTAAGGCAAATTATGACACTACACACTTTCCCTCGGACTTTGGAGCCACCTTCTTTACAGAAGGAAAATTGCCAGAGTAATACACGGCATCTTTATTTTTATTATGGCCTTAGGGACAGGCCGAGACGCTCATCTACTCCTTCACCCTGATTCCACATCAAAGGCCCCAAAGGGATTAATCCTTATCTCTTATTAGTATCTCTATCCTCATTTGTACTTGGTATGATTATGTGCCCACACCCTAAACCTCTGTACAGGTCAATGGGGTTCCCACTGCAAGCTAAAACAGCACTTGGGGAAAGCCAGCCTTTCGTCAGGTAAAATAAAAAGACAGGATGAGATGTTTCCTGGTATCTTTTAATAGTTCCTATTTTGTTTCCTAGCTTTTTTACCAGGGATCTCACAATGCAAGGCAGACCCAGTGACAAGAGCCTCAGCAGAGCCTTTGCTTGGCACCACCACAGCTGGGACTCCTGGGAATACAGAAGGAGACACAGGTACTGCAGAGTTTTGGGCACTTTGAAACGAGGCACAGAGTAAATCTATAGGAAATTAATGGAAAAATGAAACATTTTTGCCCAGCACTAGTTTGGATCCTCCTAGTTGTCCCCACAGCTGAAAAAATTAAGAGGTTTTGTTTGTTTGTTTTTCTTTGGGGGCCACACTTGACAGTGCTCAGAGCCTATTCTAGCTAGGCTCTGAGTTCAGGAATCACTCCTGGTAGAGTTCAGGATGACAGGATCATATCTTAAAGGATGCCAAGGATTGAACCTGGGCCAATCATGTGCACAGCAAGTGCCTTACCAACTGCACTATCTCTCTGGTCCCTACAAAAAAATCAGTATCCCTATAAAAAAAAATCCCAGAAATATTTGTAGTTTGACACCATGAGGAGAATACTTTCTTCCACAAGGGAACTCCATAGTAGCCAGTTTTGGGGAACTTTGGTTATAGATGAATTCTTTTTTTTTTTTTGGTTGAGGTGACACTTGGAGGTACTGAGAGCTTCCTCCTTGCTCTGTGATCAGGGATTACTCCTGAAGGTGTTCTGTGGGGCCATATATAATGCCAGGGATCAAACCTAGATCAACCATGTGCAAGGCAAGCACCTTACCCACTATACTGTCCCTCTGGCCCTATTGACAGATTCAACACAGAGCAAACCAAATTCATGCAGTAAGTAAATTCCAGTCATGGAGTATATTTAAATAATAAACAATTGTGGAAGATGGTTTGTGGTAGATTAGTGGCAAAAGAGGTGCATACATTTGTACAACAAACGCATAAAAATGAACGAGCAAGCAATGATTACAGAGATGATAAACACTGTATGATGATGAAAAAACTGCAGGTTTTCATCGGCTATTTCTAGAAATCACCTCCTGAAAGGGACCAGGACCAGGATACAAGATTCTCTCTCTCTCTCTTTCTCTCTCATAATAGTTTTCTAACTGCGTATCTTACAGATTCAATAAAAAAATAAAAATAAAAGTATAAGGTAAAAAATTTAAAGAAAAGGAGAAATAGGGATATTAACTATTTGCCCTTCATATAAACTGAAAAAGAATTTATGTGACCATATTTATATTTTAATTTAAAATATAAGTAAAACCTGAATACCCAAGAACAGACTGGATAAAGAAACTATGGTACATCTGCACAATGGAATATTATATAGCTGTTAGGAAAAATAAGGTTATGAAATTTGCCTATAAATGGATGGACTTGGAGAGTATCATGCTGAGTGAAATGAGTCAGAAGGAGAGGGACAGATACAGAATGACTGTATTCATTTGTGGGATATAAAAAAAATAGTATGAAACTAATATCCAAGCAAGGCCAGGTAAAACAGACCCAGAGGACTGGTCAATGGTCAGAAATTACCACAAGGGTGTGGAGGGTAGTTAAGATAGAGGAGGATCTATTATGACAACATTAGTTGGAAAAGATCACTCTGGACAAGAACTAAGTGTTGAAAGTACGTAAAGTGATATACATGATAACCTTTCAGTATCTGTATTGCAAACCATAATGCCTAAAATGAGAGAGAGAGAGAGAGAGGGAGAGAGGGAGAGAGAGAGAGAGAGAGAGAGAGAGAGAGAGAGAGAGAGAGAGAGAGAGAGAGAAATGACACTGGTGGAGGAATGGGTGTTGGAAATTGTATGACTGAAACCCAATCATGAACAGCTTTGTAATGCTCTACTCGTGGTGATTCAATTAAAAAATATTTAAAAAATTAAAAATAAATTAAATGTAATTTAAATGTTTTAAGTAATTGAACAAAAAATAAATGATGCCAAGGTGTGTAGCAGGAGAGATAGTACAGCAATAGGGCACTTCCCTTGCCCAAGGCTGACCCTGTCAGATCTCTCTGGCACGCCACATGGTCCCCAAACCTGCTAGAAGTGACCCTTGAACACAGAGCCAGGAGTAAGCTCTGAACACTGCCAGGTGTGGCCCTCTCCCCCCACAAAATAATAAGATCCTTTTGACCCGGAAGTGATGCCAGTTCACCTTTGCTCCTTCTGTGGTCCTCTCCAGGTGAGAGTGTAGGAAAGGTGGTATTCTCCTGTGCAGGCACGAGAGCACAGACTAGGCGAGTACTGCAGGAGAAAGTGAGCTTCCTGGGTCCCTCCCCCCCGGGAGCAGTGCAAAAGTCAGTCCTACTCACTGACCATCCTGTTATTCGTCGATTGCCTCGAGCAGGCCCCAGTAACGTCTCCTTCATCCTAGCCCTGAGATTATATTC
>JAOXYA010093130.1:0-11042 GCA_028565675.1 Sorex palustris
TAACAACAAAGTCTCCAATGGAGACGTTACTGGGCTCGCTCGAGCAAATCGACGATCAACGGGAGGGCCTTTACCTTACCTTTACCTTTTTTTGGAAGGGAGGTTTGGAGCACAAATGGCAGTGCTCAGGAGTTGGTCGTAGCTCTGCACTCAAAAATTGATTGTGGTCGTGATCAGAGGATCACATGGGGTGCCAGGGATTGAACCCAAATCGGTTGTGTGCAAGGCAAGCACCCTTCACTCTGCTATCTCTGCAGCCCGTCTGTTTTCCTTCCTTTCTGTTTTCTTTCTGGGGGTTGCTCAGAGCTTATCCTGGTGGTGCTCCGTGAGCATGGGAGGCTGCAGACTGAACTGGAGGCGGCAGCATGCGGGGCAGCACCCACCTCTGGCCAACCCCTCCAGCAGGGCTGGCTTCTGTCTGTTCCCTGACACAGGAACGAATGAGCCCGGGGCACACAGCCAGTTGGCCTGTCCCTCCCCCTGCCTCTCTTCACCGATACTGCGCACACCAGGGCTGCCTGCCGACTCCCGCGTGGCCCTCGTGGCCCTCATGGCCCTTTCGGCCCTCCCCCCACTCCCTTTCCTAACCCCTGGTTACCCCGGAGGAGGAGGCTCGTTGGGTGCTCCGGGACACCGTGGGCTCGGGGTCAGATGAGTTTTCGCTCGGCACCTCACTCTCCTCTTCCTCTTCAGCCTCCACCTGGAGGACGAAGTCCTCATCCTGCGTGGTGGTGGCCTCGTCTCCCCCGGCACAGGCTGCCTGCGGCCGGCCTCTTCTCCGCTTGGTGGGGCTGCTCACCGTGGGGTTCTCGGGACAGGCCACGGGAGCAGGCAGGGTGGTGGAGAGCTCTTCGGCCAGTTCCTGAAGATATAGAAGCGCCCTGTGGGACGGGCAGAGTCAGAGCCTCTCGGACACTCGCAGAGCCCGCGTCGGACACCTGCTGGCTCTGAGCTCAGGGAGGCAGCGATGCATCCCCTCCCCTCTGGCAGACTGAGCAACAGACATCCGGGCAGGGAGATCACCTGGCCAAGGGGCGTCACATAACCTCTGAGGGAGGTCCTTGGATGCCAAGTCCAAAGCGCGTCCACTCTCCCAGCAGGGCAAAGGGAAAGGAGAGAAGGACACACACCAAGCAGCAGAAACTGCTGGAGCTGGCGGGCACGGTGAGAGGCATGAGCGGGGAGGAGGCTAGTGGGAAACCCCTCACCGACAGGGTGAGCAGGGGTCGGAGCGGCCGAGGCAGGAGCTGGAAGGTGGCTCGGGCGCCCCGGACCCAGGCCCCGCCCCGCTTACCTGCCGCCTCCATCTCCAGCTCTTCAGCACCTGCTCCCCCCACCCGGACCTCCCCCCGATCCCCTCCACCAAGCCGTGCCCGCAATCCTTACACTTGGGCAGCCCTTCGGCGGGGTCGTTCCCCAGCAGGGGTCTCAAAGTCCTCGGGGGGCCTCTTAGGAAGGGGAGACTCTGGCTGCTCCAGGTCTTTCGACAGCTTCAGCAGGAGCATGTCTCCCTTGGCCTTCCGGGCGCGCTTCTTAGGCATGGGGGCGGGCAGAGGGCTGGGCTGTTCTAAGAGGCCAGGAACCAGCGGGGCCGACGGAGGGGGAGGCTGCTGGGACCTCTTGGGGCCTCTCCGTGGCCGGCCACCTCGCTTCCGGCCAGGCTTGGAGGCCCTGGGCTTGGAGACCTGTGCCATCTCTGAAGGCAGATCTGCAGGGAAGAACGTGGGTCTGTGAGAGGGGACCGGCGCTCAAACCCCTTTGGCACAGGTCACGCCGTGCCACGTCCGTCAGCATCTCAGCCTGCTTGCATCCTTCTCAGCACAGGGAGGTGTTGGAGTATAGCTCTAAACATTTTTGGATAACATTCACATGTCCTTTCTCCCTTGCCACAGGGAGCTGAGGTTTAAGCCCTTTGGAGTCACTCCCATTCCCTGGTTTATCTGTATCCTCTTCTCAGTGCTCTCCTCCCCAACCAGTTAATCCCTCTTTTCCCCTAATCAGATTCTGTTAACTTGTAAAGTTATATCCTTCTAAGGACACTGAACTTGAATACTGCTTTTGCATAGTTTACTTTAAGCAATGTCCCTTTTGTATGGACACAGGAAGGCAGTTAATATTATGTCTTTGTAACTTGGGAGTTAACTGACTCCGAATAATATTCACTCCTTTTCATCTGCTTTCTCGACTTAAGCCTCAGTTGCCCTTAGTTGCCCAGCACCCCAAAAGCAGGGTCCTGACGAGGGACTAAATGGACTCAGGGCAAGCTGTGAGCTACCCTGGCATCATAACGGGCCAGGCCAAAGCACCGCAATACTTAGCTACAAGCATGGTCCTGGACAAACTGTCATGACCCAACAGAGGTAACTGCTGGGGTTAGGAAGACTAACCTGGCCTGAGGACTCTGGTCTGGAATATATAGTGAGATGTCCTCAGGAAGAACCAAACTTTAAGCTTGATGTATCTCTTACTGTGCTCATACAAAATGACACTGCTAGAAATATTTGAAGTAAATTTACTAAAACTATTTAAGTGGATTACTAGCTGGGGAAAGAAGAAAGCAACATACACTGAATGGAATCCCTTCCCTCTCTTTGTTGATCTGCTAATGTCCAATCCCACCTTTGTATCCCCACCCTACTTGACTTCTATATAAACTAGGCTGTAAGGGTGGGCTGGGGGGATCCAGAGAGAAGCAGGAGGCGAATCAGAGGAGATTGGAATAAACGGCAACTGTTACCGACCAACCTGGCCCTCGTTCCTTCCTTCGCCTGCCCGTCGCCATTGGCCTCCCCGGGTGGGGGAAGCGGAGACCACCGAACATGGGCGGTGAGAGAGAGAGACAGCGACGCGGCCCTTCAGGATACACGCAGGGAGGCAGGAGGACAAAAGGCTGCGGTACGTACCTGGCTCGTCCAGCCTGGAGAGGCCTTCCAGCTCCGGGGGGAGCCTCCTCTCCTCGAGAGAATCCTCAAATCCGGGCACAGGGGGAGCGAAAGACATCGCTATGGACGCCTCCGCATTGGTGCTTTCTGAAGGGGCCTCGACATCAAGCGGGCTGAGCGCCTCTGGTCCGGGAGAGTCTACCACAGTCACGGTCCCCACGGGGCCGGCCTCCCCCAGGGCAACATAGCCGACCCCGCAGGCATCCATCAGCACCCCCTAAAATGGCTGCCCCTGCATACAGAGACACACAGATGAGTAGCGGGCAAAGGCCGTTGGCAGCGGCTCGGAGGCTCCTGCTTTCCGGTCTTCGCTTCCCTGATTGTCAGCCGGGCCCAAAGCCTCAGCTCCCGGCCCGCTCGCTCCCTCGCCAGCACTGACTGCGCCACTCCTACAGGGCAGGCCCTGTTCCAGGAACTGGTTAAGCGACAGCCAACACAGCCAAGGCGTCTCCCGGCACGGAATTTATATGCAAGTGCAACTGACAACAAATAACAAAACTACTCATTTTTTATTCATGCGCCTCATCCGGGGGTGCTCAGGCTTTACTTCTGGCCAGCTCAGGGGACCTTGTGGGGTCCCTTGCTGGGGTTTGAATCCGGGTCAGCTGCGTCCAAAAAAAACACCCAACCAGCTGTACTATCGTTCCAGCCCCAACCACACTTATTACAAGCCAAACACTATACTACTGCTGAGTTACAAACCCAGTCCTAATTAATTTAACTTAAAACTTAGAAAATTTCTCTTCTTGGGGTGTGTGGGTGGGGGGGGCTACCTGCTCAGGGCCTACTGCCTGTTCTGGATCAGGGATCACTCCTGGCAGTGTTCAGGCGACCCGGGTGTCGCCAGGGATTTGAATCAGAGTCGGCTACATGCAAGGCAAGCAAGTAACTTAACACCTGTACAATCTCTCCAGCCCTAAAAAATTACAGTAAGGATACAGCAGTAGACAAACAATTAACCTAATGAAATAGATCACTTCCCTTAAAATAAAAGGGGGGGGTGAAAGAAAGAAATAAACCAAACAGTGCTTTGAACTTCAGAAGGCTATGGGTTCCTAAAACAGAGACCAAGGAGCTGCCTTGGACCGAGGAAGCTCAGGGCTGGGGCCAGGCGCTGGACCAGGTTCTGGTTTGATCTTTGGCACCACATGGTCTACCAGGCACCACCAGAAGCCACAAGAGCACAGAGCCAGGAGTTACCCAGATCCAGATGATTTACTACTGGAAGATTCAAACCAAACTGATGGAAGTTGACTGCCTAGAGGAGGAGGACAAGCACTAACATCCTTTTCTGTAAATGAGCCACTGATGGGACTTATTTAAAATTAAGTAAGAGCACGGTGAGAGCCTCACATCAACCTTTATCTGCCCAGGAGAGGTGGGGACGCAGAGACACTTTCCTCACTGAAGAAAGCACAAAAATCTTTCTTCTCCTCCACCCCAGAAAATCAGCTACAACCACAATGGAGGGCTGGAGTGATAGCACAGTGGGTAGGGCACTTGCTCTGCACATGGCCAAACTGGGTTCAATCCCTGGTGCCCCAGCAGGCCCCTGAGCTTGCCAGAAGAGATCCCTGAGAGCAGAGTCCGCACCAAGCCTGAGCACTGCAGGGTGTGGCCCCCAAACAAACAACAACAAAAAAACAACAGATAAACAAAACAATGGCTATTTAACCCAAAACAGAGACTTCCAATAGCCCCAATCCCAGCCCAACCCCAGGGGGGAACTCTCCCACCTCCCCCCCCCATGAGGGGGTTTGGCAAATATCTCAGAGGGCTGCAGCCCACACTCTTGCACTGAGTCCCACCGCAGCCTCTGGCACCACAGGGTCCCCTGGGCACTGCTGGGAATGGACTCCAGTCAAACGAGGGGAACTGCACAAATACAAACAGCGTAACAGTCTGCAAATTAAGGTTCTTTTTTAATTTTTTTGCTTTTTGGGTCATACCCAGCAATGCTCAGGGGTTACTCCTGGCTTTGCACTCAGGAATTACTCCTGGCCGTTCTCAGGGAACCATATGGGATGCTGGGAATCGAACTCGGGTTGGCCGCATGCAAGGCACCCTACCCGCTGTGCTATCGCTCCAGCCCCCAAAATTAAGATTCTTAACTGTCTCTCTTGAAGAAGCAAGAGTCTGAGCAGATTATAAACCACAACAATTAGGTACTAAGAATACAATTTGATAATCACATGCTAACATTACAGCATCTCAATAGGGTAATCATCCACGGGTAAGACTCTAGCTACATTGCTTTCTGATAAATACCAGGTCCTGACAAAAGTACTCCATTAAAAAACTTAAACAAAAAGTACACAAACGGGCCTATGCTTAGGTACCACAGAAAAAGAAATCAAAGGCGAAAAACATCTTTGCAAAAAACTTCTCTAGAAGATAAAAGAAAATGCCCAACCAAATCTTTTCTGCTTGTTTGTTTTAGGGCCTTTCCTGGCGATGCTCAGGGATCTGCACTGGAGGGGCTCAGGGGACCACATGACATGCCAGGGATTGAACCCGAGTTGGCCACATGCCAGGCAAACGCCCGATTTGCTAAACTATCCGGCCCCCCAACCAAAATTTCTATACTAAAATACAAACAAAAGCAAAAAACCAAAACACCAGCATTGGCAAAATTCAAGAAACAGGACTCAAAAAAAAAAAAAGGATAAAATCACAGCAAGGAAGAGACTAAGCTGGCAGCCTAATGAATAAAGAACAATATCTAGGAAAACAGGATGAGAACGCTATTGGGTATCCCAAAGAGGAATCGAAAGAGCTATGCTTGGAATATCACATTTCACTCAAGTGAGAGAAGGAATCCAGAGTTCCAGTCTCTGTCGATGATCAAGAATCAGGGATGCTGTCTTGTTTGCCAAGGTGTTGAAAATCAGATGGCTGGACACATAATGAGATTTAGAAACAACCGCTGGACTAGAGCTGTTACTGACTGGATTTCACGGGGACGTCAAAACGACACGTGGCCACCCACCTACAAGATGGTCAGACTTCTTTGTCAAAACCTTGAACAAACGGTTTGAGGCTCTTCGTGTTCCTAGAGCGAGCAGATGCCATTGGGCTACACTAGCACGCGGCAGGGATGAATGGAGACGTTACTGGCACCTGGTCGAACAAATCGATGATCAACGGGATGACAAATGATGACAAGTGACAAGTGATTGGCTCATCTTGTCAGTGACTCCATTCATTGAGATTACTGATCATCTCTTGACAGAATTAAGTTTTCCCATTCAAGAACGGGTATTTATGAAGCCTATAAATGTAAAGCCTCCTTGAAAAAGTATTATATAGGTAATTATATTCTACAGTATGGGAACATTTAGAAGAAGTAAGTTTCCCTTCTTTCTATTTTTTTATTTTCATGAGACTATAACTGCCACACTTCTGGCAATCTCTCTGTGTCAAGTGACCCCTGATCATACTAGGTAGAAATAGGATCCGCATAGTCCCCCCAAATAAGCAAAAAAGTCAAAGAGTAAACAGCACCTCATTGCTCACTGAATCAGCATGTCAGGATAGAAATGACAATTTGAGCAGATGTGTTTTCTGTTTTTATAATACGATTTAGGGAGATGGAGTGGTTGTCAGCGTGTAGGAGTTTTGGTGAGCATTTTAAATTCAATCGAGAAGAAACCAGGAGGTACAGCAAGGAATGAGAAAGGCATTTTATAATTTATCACAAAACGAATGCCTCCCCCACATTCTTTACTGCAAAGAGTTTTCAAAAGCAGGGATGAAAGCTCTAACTGTTAACAGAGAAGCCATACACATGAACCGAGGTGTTCGGTGAGGCTGGCTTGTCATCGGCTTAGTAATGTCATCAGCTTACTGATTCATGTTTGAGAGCAAGAGATGCAGAATCAGGTTTGGCTGGGTTTGGAGCCAAGATATACCCTTTAAGGACTGTGGTTTTCAACTAGAGACCCTTTTCCTTCCCAATAAATTTTTATTGACAATAGGGCCTATTTAATAGGCTCTATATAAATAGGATAATAATACACATAAAGGGTTTAGCACAGAACCTACCATGTATTGAATGCTCAGTGAAAATGTACCTAGAATTATGCATATTTGAAGAATATTTTTTCTTAGGAAGACATTTGAATTTCTCAACAGAATCATCTCTTTCATCATCTCTTTCACAGAGTATATACAAATCATCTCCAGCTAAGCCGGTGAAAAATCATAAATTCCAACTTAGTGGTCGCTTAAGTATATGTGGCATCTCTGTTTGCTATTATCTGTTTTAGTGTGTCCCTTCATTTGTGCAGATAATTGAGAGCTGAATGTGGTCTAAATAAAATGTTCAAGTTTCAATGCCCAAGTGGAACTTATTTAAAGGAATGATTATACTAGAAAATAGCTGGTAAAAATAGCTCTCGTCCTTAGATCACGTCACTTGTTCCCGGCGGTGTCTTCAAGCTCTCCTGACAAACAGTCCTGCCCCCCTGCAGACCCAGGATTCTGTTCTGCCTCACACATCCACAACACAACTGCCAGCTGAGTTCTAATTGCAGAATCTTCATTACCAGGGATGATTGAAACTATAAAAAGAACCCAGCTGAAATGTTCACACCCTGCTGGGTGAACACAAGGACTAGCTCTCCTGTTCCTGCCCCTTCCTGCCCCTGCCACTTATCCTCTGTACATGGGGTCTAGTTCCCCAAGTAGCTTTATGAAGTGGACGGACATTAGGTCCCTCTGAACTCCCTCTATAGGAAGAGGACTGATGACCAGGAAGGCTAAATGAAATCCTTTCCAGCTGCAGACACACGAGTTTCATTTCTTAGCCTCCCACCTCAAGTCACCTGATGAGCAACTTGAGAGAGTGTGAGTGAGAGAGAACACATTGCTCTGAGATCTCAGAACTTTGTCACTGCGTGATGGTCTCTATACATGCAAATTAATCCTTCTCAGGTACTCCTGTTCTCGTTTTAGTCTATCAACAAGCATGTAGAAAGCACCTTCTCCGAGCTGAGAGTTGAGATGATGACCTTAAAGGGAGATAGGCAGAATCAAGAGACCACCAAGGAACTTCAAGGATAGTTGGAAAGAAAAACCAAACAGAACTTCTGGTGCTACATCTAATAACTCTAAGAATCAAGGGAGTGATTGGTTAAAATTTAATATCAAAGTTTTGCAAAACAATTATTTCTACTTACAAGTCTGTAAGTATGTGAGAATGAGAAAGAGAGAATGTGTCTTTATTATAGAGACACAGAAAAAAGGAAATGTCCAGAAGGAAGTTTGTCTTAAAAGATGACATTAGCTGTGTCTGAAACCTATGTAGCAAAATGACTATGAGTATAGTCCCTCAAGACCCAATGCCAGTTTAAACCTTTATTCTGCTACTGACTGTTACCTTGCCCATGGGTTATTTCCCTTCTCTACACTTCAGTTCTCTTGTAATAGTTTAGTGAGGAGTATTTCTTAGGGTGATCTCAGGACTAACTCGGATCACGTACATAGAGCATGTGCAGAGCAAGCAGTACCTGGCATGTAAGTATTCAACAAATATAGCTATTTCCAGTGATGAGGTATTGAAGGATGAGAAGCCAAAAAAGGGTGGAGAAAGCAAGTCTCAACCTGGTCCCTGTAGAACAGAGAAGATTTGGATAGCTAGAGGCAAACACAGCCCATCTTCTTGTAAGGCCTATCTTCTGAGCAAAAACAGAGGTGGGAGCCAGATAGTACAGTGGTGAAGGTGCTTGTCTTGCATTCCACTGACCCCGGTTCAAGTCCCTGGCACTACATGTGGTCTTCTACATGTGGAACATTGTCAGGGATCACCCCTGAGCAGAGCTAGATGTGACCCAACCCGACAAAACAAAACTGTAGGACAACATTGGTATGTCCTTTCTTCCTTGCCACAGGGAGCTTAGGTTTAAGCACACTGGACACTCCCATTTCTTTGTTTACCTGTAACCTCTTCTCTGTGCTCTAACCCCCTAACCAGTTATTCACCTTTTCCCCATAGTCAGATTCTATTAACTTGTAAGGTCAGATCCTTCTAAGGACACTGAACTTGTAAGTTAAATATTGCTTTTCTCCATCTTTTGCATAGTTTACTTTAAAGCAATGTCCTTTTTGTATGGACATGGGAAGACAGTTTAATATTATGTTTTTGTTACTTGGGAGTTAATTGACTGAATAATATTCACTCCCAGACATCTGCTTTCTCAAATTAAGCCTCAGTTGCCCTTAGTTGCCTAACACCCCAAAAGCAGGGTCTCAACGAGGGACTGAATAGACCCAGGGCAAGCTGTGAGCTACCCTGGCATTGAAATGGACCAGGCCAAAGTGCCACAATACTTAACTATAAGTCAAGAGCATGGTTATGGACAAACTCTGTCATGACCCAAAAGAGGTAACTGAATAAGGATCCTGCTAGGGTTTGGAAGACTAATCTGGCCTGAGGACTGTGGTCTGGAATATATAGTGAAATGTCCTCAAGAAGAACCAAACGTTAAGCTTGATATCTCTTACTGTGCTCATACAAAATGACATTGCTAGAAATATCAGAAGTACATTTACTAGACTATTTAAGTGGGTTACTAGCTGAGGAAAGAAGAAAGCAACACACCCTGGATGGAATCCCGCCCTTGAGTGGATCTCCTAGTAATCTGGAGTCATCTCCTTAGATGAGATTTTGTCCTTGAGTTAATCTCCTGGAGGAGTGGTCTTGCCTCTCTTTGTTGATTTGTTAATGTACAACCCCACCTTTGTATTCCCACCCTACATGATTTCTATATAAAGGAGGCTTAAGAGTGGGCTGGGGGGCGCGGGGGAGAAGGAGAATGAAGTAGGGGGATCCAGAAGGGAGATCCAGAGAGAGAGAAGCAGCAGAAGAATCAGAGAAGAATGAAGAGGTGATTGGAATAAACTGCAACTGATACTGACCAGCCTGGCCCTCGTTCCTCCTTCACCCGTCCATTGCCATCAGCCTCTCCGGGGTGGGGCAAGCAGCCAGAGACTACCAAACGCAGGCCAGGCAGCAGAGAAAGAGAGAGAGCCGCCCTTTAGTATATACACACAAAACAAAACAGAGACAGGAAGGAGCATTATCTCTTCCCCCAGAGAGTGAGAAACAAGCCATCATAATAGGGAGGCCTACAAGGAACTGAGCTTACCCAGGCAGGAGGAGAGGGTGGATGGGAGGTATCTGGGAACTGAAGCAGGGAAGTGGACACTCTGGTGGTGTCTGGTGTGCTGCTAATACAATACGTACAAGAGTTATCATTGTACGTATGCTACTCTAACTCATAATGACCCCATTGAAAATATTTAAATAAATAAAAATATTGAAGAGGGGTGATATTGATTAGTAATAGAGTATTTGCCTTGAATATATGAAACTGTGAGTCATCCCCCCCTCCGCCATTTCAAAATAAATAAAATAAAATATTTTGTGGTATAAAAACAGGGAACCTGAAAATAGTGGAGAGAATTAAGTTGTTGCCCAATGTAGAAAAGAAAGCTACTCCTGGGTGTGCTCCACTGAAGCAGGATCTAATGAGTTTCGGGTCAGAAGCCCATTCTTTCCATGAGATGAAAATAGAGTTAGAAGAAGGTGGAAGCCAGGTGGTGGCTATGACAACAGAGTTTGCATCTGTCAATCCTCTTGCAAAAGTGGAGACATAATGAAAATAGCTAAACAAACATGAATGAAGATAACTGCCAAACTAGAAAACAGTAGCAAAAAGACAAAGAATCTTTGTCTTTCTGTGTGACGTGACACGGCACCACACACACCCAGAAGTAACTTTCTTTTGTATGTTGGGCAACAACTCAATTCTCTCCACTATTTTCAGGTTCCCTGTTTTTATACCACAAAATGTGACACTGCCAAGAATCAGAGATGCCTAGCATTGTCTAATACTGAGAAGGAGGGGACCCTATGAAGGTGTTAAGTTTCAGGCAGCTAAGACTGTGAAGGTGCCACCAGATTCCAAAGGATTTAGAGTTGGCATGTGTCTAACATCTCTTCCGGGGGAGAGTTGAAAGTAAATATATATATATATATATATATATATATATATTCATTAAAAAAGAATGCCTTGGATAGATCATTGCTAGACCAGA
>JAOXYA010093143.1:0-11042 GCA_028565675.1 Sorex palustris
TTTTTATTAGTGAGACACCATGAGGTACAGTTGTAGACTTACAAATTTTTGTGCTTGGGTTTCATTATACAATGATCCAATACCCATCCCTCCACGAGCACCCATCCTCCACCACCACGGGTCCCAGCATCCCTCCCATCCCCCATCCTTCCCATCACACCCTGCCCCTGCCGCAGGGCATTACCTTCTGTTCTCTCTCTCTTATTGGATTTTATGGTTGGCAAAAGAGGCTACACCTCATTCTTGATAATGAACTGGTACGGCAAAATTAGGATTTTGAAACCCTTTCTCATCAGAGGTTGAAAGGTTAGCCTAGGTAAGTCGCACAAAATTTCAGAGAAGTAAATTTGGAGCAGCTAACCCCATGAGTTTGTCCTCTGCCGAGGATTTCTTGGGACATTGACTTTAATTGCTAAAACAGGGACACCGTCTGGCAAGCCAGAATGATTTATCTTCCTAAAAGTGATGGTGCCAGCACTCAAACTCACAGCCTGAGATATTAAAGCTTGTGCCTTTTGTTACTTTTCCAAGGAAAGAGATTCAGATTCAAGCCCATAGGCAGCAGATCCAAATGGCAAAAACCTGGTACAGAGAAGGGTTTTATTTTAGGAATGTATGGCTCAGCTACAATGTTGACCAGAATAAATGACAAGGTGAGCTTAATGGTGAAGAAGACAACTAAGAGAAGAATGTCTTCAGAGCCTTAGAGGGCAGGGGACTGAGTTTATAGATCTGGCTAAGAAATCACAGATAGAGAAAAACTCCTGCAAGTAGGAAGCTCTGCAAAGAAATTTCTGATCAGAAATATTCAACATAAATACTAACATCTGCAATGCGTTCTGTGTTTTGAGCATTAATTCTGACGCTGAATTCACAATTTTATAATGATTATAAGCATAGCAATAATGAATTGTTTAAGACAATCACTGTAATGCCTTTTATCTGGGCTTAGCTTTTCCCTGGGATGACCTTGATGTCCCTAATGTATGTCCCTTGTCTCACAAACTGGGTGAAGTTAATGGCTGGATTAATGCTTTGGGACTAGCGTGTGTATGGGAGGTTTTCTGCCTACTTTTTGAACTCCTTTATCTATTCTTTTTGATACCTTGAGAATGTAAAGTGAAGTAGTAGTGTTGCGTGGGCTTGGGATTTAGGCATTTCTACCCTTGAATTATGACTGCTATGACTTAGGTTTAATTCCTGGGAAATTGACCAGAATATAAATAATAGCTTTTGCAGATGTAAAATTGGAAATTTAAATCAATATAGTGTTAAAGGTACATGCAGTATATGCTAAGCGCTTACACATATTAGGCTCTCTAAAATAGGATCTTAAAAACTGGCGTGTTTTTAGGTTTGGGGAGGATAGCTGTTTGTGCTCAGGCCTTAGCATATAGGGTGCCAGGACTGAGTGCAGATAGGCTACATGCAAAGAAAGCGCCATATTTGCTCATGATCTCTCTGGCCTCAGGGCCTGCTACTTTTCTATACATCAGAATGTAGAGCTCCAAATGAAATTTTTAAACATTAATTTTAAAATAAAAACTCTTCACATTGGGTTTTATCATCTTAACCCAAGACTGACATCTTGTGGCATCCCTGACAATTTGAAACTTACTTCCTGGTTAGAGTCTGGTACCAAAGGATTTTCTAAATCCTCTCTGGAGGCTAACATAATGGTATAGACTGAGAGAAGAAGACTAGCTAATTGAATTAAAAAATAATTCAAATGCACAAAAAAAGATATAGATAAATCCAATTGTTTGGAAGCTTTTTGGTTTTTGGTATCCGGCAGTGCCCAAGGATCACTTCCTTGGAGCTGAAGCACCAGGGACTGAACCTGGTTCAGCTGCTTGGAAAGCAAGTACCTGGCCTGCGGTATTATCTCTCTAGGCCCTGGAAGCATCTTTGGCAACTTTTAAGAACTTAATTTTAATTTATCGGTACTATTTATTGTTTTCCAAGTGTTGTCTGAAGTTATCTCTATATAAGTCCTTTCTTCTTCATTTGCTTTCCCTGAACAATTTTTTTGTATTGAGTGACCCATGTGAGGATTCCTTTATCATTACAGGTAAGAGGAGGTACACAAATGGGTTATCTAGTACAAAAGAAATTCGCCCCCTTGACATGATAAAGCATTTCAAAGTGGCAGCATCACAGGATCAAACCAAGAGTGGGGTGTATCTAGGCATGGGTCTAGCTGACTGGCTCTCACTACTATTTTTATTATTTTTTCTGGTGTTTGAACCAAACCAAACAGTGCTTGGGGTTTAATCCCAACTAAAATTGAGGAGGTGATGAGATGCCGGAGATCAAACCTGGGAATCCCACGTGCAAAACTGCATACCAGCTCTTTGGTACTCTACAAGAACCAGTTTCCCAGCCTGACTACAACAGCATTTTTCTTTTTTTAATACCCACCTAGTTGAAATATAACTTTTTGTTAGCAGAAACAGAACATTTTTCTTTTCCCCCTTCTCACTCTTTCGTTTAATTTATGGAATTATTTCCCATTCCATAAAGCTCTTCATTATAAAGCAAAGAACAAAAAGTACCTTGTTAGTGAGTGCTGAAAAAAATCATGTTAGTGGAAGTTCTGTGCTTGACTTATATTTCTTATGTACGACCCTCTGAGAAAACACAATCTAGACAAAGACCTGGGAGTGGCGTTAACTGATGGGTGAACTCTCTTGACGTTACATTAGCATAACAAGTATTCTGCCTTACTTATAGCTAGTTATTTGGAGGAGTTATTGGGGAAATTTGCTGATGTAACATATAGGGACGATAAATTTTTCACAGACTATTTATTTCTGATTTTGACTTCCATTCATCAGGTTAGAGCCTGTCTTTATTATTTCATTTTGTTTTATTTATTTTAAGATATAAACCACTTGGATGTTTGGATTCATACAGCTTGGAAGAGAATCAAAAACCAGTTCTTGGAAGGGATAGCAGCGATGGGGAGTATTTAATAGGTACATTGACCTTGGTTTATAATGACTATTTAATTCAAGTTAAAATTACTTAGCATTTGAATAGGATCACTTATTACAGTACTTAGTGTAAGGCTAATGGTAAAAAACTGTTGACACAGTGGAGATAAGGAGTCCCTACATGTTTAATGTTCATTGTTCAATGACTGAGAATCTAGATGTCATTCATCGATTATGGCCATTTTCCAACCCAGAGCTGGCAGGCAGTCATTTGCATTGAGAAAAGCTAGAAGCAAATGATTTCAGGCTTGCTTTTCCAGCCTATGTTCTCCCTTGAACATGTTTCTCACTGGTCTCTTCGTTTCTTTATTCCCATGCTGAAGAAGCCTGTGTTCTCTATCAAATATGTACTTCTCTCTTTCCCACCACATATTTCAAAATATGTTTCAATAAAAAAATTTCTTGCTTTAAACATGCACAAAATTTCCATTGGTAGAGACTAGAAGCATACACCTTCATTCCCCATTTCCTTTAATTATATAAATTTATCTTTTTCTATTAAATTCTGTCAATTTAATTCAATCCCTTAATTATATCAACAATTCACCTTTATTTCCCATTTCCTTTAATTCCTATTTTCCTTTAATTCTTTATGCTCCCATAGCTCCAATTACCTATATGTCTAGGACACATTATTTTCTTTCTCTTCTCCTAAACTTTGCCTGGGTTATTTTCTGGACTTGAGTTTCCCTTGTTTATTCCTATCCTTCACCTAACATCTCTCATACTTTCAGATAAAGATCAAATAGCACTTCTTAGTTCATTAATTCCATCATTGTTATTGATCAAATGGAATGTCCTACTTAGTAAGTTTCTCCTTGTCTAATGGAATGACATCGTTTTCTACCATGTTGGAGATTTATAGCTGCTCTTATAATTTATTTTTCAGATCAGTTGTGAGAAAATATTATAGAATGGGGAAAATAAAATTATTTTGACACAATATAAAATAAATTTACATAATATTAGTGTTCCAAGAATTTAATGAGGTATCAAATTAAGGAATAGAATTAAAGGTCTTTAAAGATTTCTTCCAACTAGAAACTGTGATTCTAAGTTTCCCCAAATTATTTCTTTTCTATAGGATTGCTGATGTTGTGGTCCTTATGTAATTTTTTAAGTATTTAGCCAGACTAGGGCTTCACATGCTTAACTTGCACTCAGTGAGAATCAGAAGAGGTACAATGACTGTAGTCTGATAGAGAACACCCTTATAGTCTCTTTGAAGATACCCATCACAGCAATTCTTTAGTCTTAGAAATATTATAACTGGAAGCAGAAGAAACACATTTATAGTACCTCTGCAGGAACCTCTCTCGAGTACTTGAAATCAAGGCAAGCATCCTTGCCTTAGGGAGGTCCCTAGGATGTTTTCAGTTCAAGGTAACTGCAATGATTTGGTAAGATGAAGGCGCTCAGGGACTTAAGGTTCATAAGCCATTTTGTATGGGTCTGTGGGGCTGGAGAGACTCCTCAGAGTGTTGCAGTGCATTTGGAATACTGGATTTGATCTCCTGAGCTGTATGAGCTCTCGGAAGCTGCAGGGAAGTGATCTTAAGAACGAAACCAAGAGTAGCAGCCTCCTATAGCTGCTGAGTGTAACCTTCCCGAAGCAAAAATCAAACACATGCACCAAAAAAGACTGCCTTTAATCAATTTCTGAAGCAAGGTATGCATTTATAAAAACTTAACTACAGACGGATTTGTAAGACCTGGGTGGGGTCGAAGTAGCCACCAAGAGTTGGTGATGTATGTTCGCAACATCTAGCAAGAGTGACATCTTCTTCTTTCTCTCTGGACCCGAGGGGACTTAGGAGAGAGACAGAGAAAGTGAAACAGGAGAGTGTAGCCACAGAGTCAGAAAACAAGGCAAGAGGAGTAAGTCGCCTGACCCCTCTGTGTCCCCATGCTCCAATATCTCCCTGCACCTCCTGTCAACCAATCCTAGTCAAGTAGCGCATCCGAAGAAGGCAGGTGTGCTTATTGGAAACCAGACCGGCACGAGTCAGAGATGTGTGGGCAACGGATTGCACGCAGGATGCCGTGGGCCTGTCAAACAGCAGGCAGCTGTGGCTTCGGCTCTTGTCACTTTCCTCGATTCGATTGGTAAGGAGACTAACAAAAATCGGTGAATTTTGACAACTGATTGCTTGTCCACAGCAGGCTACGTGAACTTCAGGAAGGCCTCGGTTCCCCTTGCCCACCAGGTTCCCTGAGGTCCATGTAGAAGCGCGACCAGGTTGACGGTTCACAAATTATGAGTTGAACAGCTCCTGACCCAAGCTTAGGAAGTATCTCCCGAGAGATGCCAGCCAGCATGCCCAGCTTTTGTTCCCTGGAAATGACATTATCCATATTATCCTGGTAGGAAACGAATTTCCCTATCCAGAAAGAGGGCATTATCTTTTCCTTCTGAGATTAACAGTTGCTATGCACCACAATCTTGAAAATGACATCCTGAACAAAAGCTGTCACAAGACTAGGATAAATATTCAGAAAACTGTCTCTGGTGCAAATGGAGAACACCAGCATGACTAGCTGCACTGTCACTGTCACTGTCACTGTCCTCCCATTGTTCATCGATTTGCTCGAGCAGTCCCAGTAACGTCTCTATCATGAGACTCATTGTTACTGTGTTTGGCATATTAAATACGCCACGGGTAGCTTGCCAGGCTTTGCCATGCAGTCAAGATACTCTCGGTAGCTTGCCAGGCTCTCCGAGACATTTCATATTCACTTAACCACAGGTGAACCTAATATCTGACTCTGCTCTTCACACAGCTCGTTCCACACCAGCCCCTAAAGCTGCCGTCAGTCAAGTCACAATTCTCACTTTCCCTTCTTAGTGTGCTTAAGTTGTTTAATTCTAATATTTTTTTTAAAGTTTAGTAATCACTTATCCCCTTAAGTTTTTTTCTTTTCTCCCTTTTTTATTGAATCACCATGAGATACAGTTACAAAGCTTTTGTGTTTGAGTTTCAGTCATACAGGGATCGAATACCCAATCTCTCCACCAGTGCACATTCTCCACCACCAGTGTTCCCAGTATTCCTCCCTTTCCAACCCTCTCCCTGCTACATGGCAGACAGTTTCCCCCATACTCTCCCTCTACTTTACAAGACACTAGTAGAATAAATAAAAAAACCTCCAACCCCATCAAAAAATGGGGAGAAGCAACGAACAGAAGCTTCCAAAAAAAAAAAAAGAAATTCAAATGGCCAAAAGGCACATGAAAACATGCTCTGCATCTCCAAACATCAGGGAGATGCAAATCAAAACAACAGTGAGATATCATATATTTCTGATATTTTTGTCTGTTTTGGGGGGGCTACGCCTAGGTATGCTGAGGAATCATTCTTGCCTCTGTGATCAGGGATGGATCACTCCTGACAGTGCGCAGGTGGGAATTAAACCAGGGTTAGTACGTGGGAATTAAACCAGGGTCAGCTGCATCTAATGCAAGCAATTTACTTGTTTTACTATCTCTCTCTGGGCTGGAGCGATAGCACAGTGGCTAGGGCGTTTGTCTTGCACGCGGCCAACTTGGGTTCAATTCCTCTGTCCCTCTCGGAGAGCCAACAAGCTACCGAGAGTTTCCCGCCCACACAGTAGATCCTGGTAAGTTCCCTGTGGCGGATTCGATATGCCAAAAACAGTAACAAGTCTCACAATGGAGACGTTACTGGTGCCCACTTGAGCAAGTCGATGAACAAGGGGAGGACAGTGCTACAGTGCTACTATCTCTCTGGCCTTTATTTCTAATTCTAATCCATAGCCAGAACTGACGTTGGCTCCTAATGTTCCCAGAGTGGGCATTACTGTTCCTTGGGAGGTTCCAGAATGATCCAGGAAGGGTGGTAGCAACTCCAGGTGCAACTGGCAAGTTCACTTGAAGAATAAGGTAAATTTCCAGGGATGACATAATAATTTTGTTTTTATTATTCCAGGGGCTGGTGGGCTGAATAACTTTGGGAACCTCTGGTAGACTAGATATTCCTTGCAAATTGATCTTGAGTTTTATTTACTTTACAATGAGATTACCACACATTTTTACATAGATTAGAAAGGATAAAAATGACAAAATGCAATATAACTAGGACAGATTCAGTCAGGGACTAGAAATACTATGGTTACTAATCTGAGAAGCAAAGGTGAGTCAAATGGCATCATTTGGTCTAATTACCCCAACTCCAACCCCGTTCTCCATCTCTCAGGATAGTCTTGGATTCATGCTTAAGATGACTAAGGACAGGGAGCTCTGCTGGTGTTGAAAGTCTGAAATTCAGCCTTAGCTGGACCGGAAGAGCAGCTGTTCTAATGGCTACACACACTGACTCACCTCACTCCTGGGTGCTCCTTCTGCACCGCAGAGAACAGGCCTTCAGGGAAGCTACTGTTGGAGCTTGGGGAATAAGCACACGTTTGAATCACCCCAACAGACGCAGTGAAAAGAAGTCGCAATATACATTTGTTTAGCATGAAATGTAGGCAGTTTATGGGGATTTATAAAAAGTAACAGCACCTGAGATGAAGACCAAACAAAATGCTTATACTCTTTTGCATAATGTGAAGCTCTGTGTGCTGAATATGAAGAAAGGCTGGCATGCATTAGTTTGCTATTATTAATGATCTGAACCTCCCAAACTTCTTACTGCCTTAGTTAATGTTTAATGAAGAACATTTTTTCTAAGCCAGGTATAAATGAGTGTTGAAGAGAAAAATAATATTACAGACAAGTATATGTTAAAGCAGGGGTAGTTTTGAGTTTCATAAAGTCAGACAGATGGAGATGTATTACTATTTTCCCCTCAGTTGTTATTTAGGCACCAGATTTTAAGGATTATTAATAATAAACTCCTGGCTGACAATGTTCCAACCCCAAACCCGCTACCATTGCCAGCGTTCTTCCACTAATGTCCGGGTGCCCTTCGATCCCCAGCCATAAAGACATATTAATTTCACTTGGTGTGTACAAATGCAGGTCAACATAATAAGTTCAAGGTTGCACAAAGTTTTGGATAATACCCTAGTCAGTTTTCCTGGCCTTGCGTCCACGGAGCACTTTTCACTGTCTCCTGTGAGCACACACATGTGCCCTGTCTCTCTCCTTGGCAAGAACTCAACCAAGAGCCCCTTGAGCATATGCCTCTGAATCAATGGTCCTATCTGGATTTCTCATTTCTTTCCTTAATTTTTTTTATTGGGCTGGAGAGATAGCACAGAGGGTAGGGCATTTGCCTTGCATGTGACCGACCAGGGTTTGACTCCCAGCATCCCATATGGTCCCCTGAGCACCGCCAGGAGTAACTCCTGAGTGCAGAGCCAGGAGTAACCCCTGTGCATCGCCAGCTGTGACCCAAAAAGCAAAAAAAAAATTCTTGAGTCACAGTTAATTATGAAGTTATTCACAATTTAGTTTCAGGCATACAATGTTCCAGCACAAATCCCTTCAACAGTGCCCACTTCTCCCCACCAATGACCCCACTTAGCTCCCCAGCCCTCTGCCTGCCTCTATGGCAAAACTTTCTTTTTTCTTTTAGGCTCTGTGGTTTACGATACTGTTACTGAGAGTGTGTCATGCATGTCACTTCAGTGGTCCCTTCCCTTTCCTATTCACTCTCCTGCTCCCCTCAACCCCAGGGGCAAGCTTCCAACCAAAGATTAGTTCCAACATTCTTTGTTTCTGTTGCCTTTGGGCATTTGTTGTTCCCCTGCTGCATTTCTTGATATCTTGAATATGAGTGAGATTATTCTGCGTATTTTCCTCATCTCCTGACCATTGTGTTCAGCATAATACTCTGTAGATCCATCCATGTAGTAGCAAATTGTATGACTTCATCTTTTATTACAGCTGAGTAGTACTGCATTGTGTATATATACCATAGTTCTTTATTCAATTATCTGTTCTTGGCCACTTGGTTGTCTACAGATTTTGGCTATTGTGAATAGTGCTGCAGTGAACACAAAGTACAAATGTCTTTTCTGCATTAATGTTTTGGGATCATTTCTCTTTTTCTTACATATAAACTCATCCCTCAAAGTCTGGCACATGCTAGCATATTAATACTTGTTTTCTGAATGAGCCATTCACATATTTATTCGAACTATAATGACTTTTATCACCGCAGTAAGAGGAACTGTTGCATATCGTTCTTATTTTAGCAAGCTTGACGCTGGATCCCCACAAAGATCATTTAACGTTTTACATAAAAGGATGTTATGACATTTCCTACAGAGTATATGTGTCTGCTGTATGGTAGAAAGATTTTCACATCTCTAAACTGTTTAATAGATACTGAATTAGTGTGCAAATGTCACATTTGGAAAACTATTTTCCTCCTCTGTATCTCCTACTGAATGTTATTGCTAAAATAATGCTATTTGAAAATGAACACCATTGCTTCTGCTATGAATACTTTGGTGAATTAAATAAGAGATTTGAAATCCAGTACTAAATGTATTACTGTGATATTTCATAATTGTTACTATTCTCAAAAACCCGATCAAATCTAATAATTCTGTAAATGTTCATTGATTTCCCAATATTTGTAATTGCTTAATGCAAACTTAATATCAGTATTTCAACTAGAAGTGGAAAACAAAAAGAAAGAGATCATCTCTCATATATTATTTTCTCTCGTGGAGCCACAGAATTTTGGCCTTCCTGATGGAATCTCTGGATTCAGGTGAAAGTCATTTGAGTTGGAAAGACCTCAGGATCCCAGTCCGTTGTTTCCTGAACAGCAATGAGCATGTAAATCACGCAGTCATGGTGTTAAAACGCCCTCTCCAGACTGAGAAGTAGGCTCCGCCGTGTTTATTATTCCTTTTAAATGCTTGCCTGTTTATTAGATTGTGAGTTTAATGTCAGAATACAAAAACTTTTATCACTATATTTTCAACAAATCCTCTAAAAATTGGAAATAAGATTTAACGTATTTTATTGTTCGACAGACTACGTAATTCTATGTATATTTATGAACTATATTTTTATCTTTTGCTGCTATAAGATACTTTAAAAAATCACCTTAATTCAGACCTTTTTGTCATAAAATACTAAATTAAGGTTTTAATTAAAGCATGTTTGGTGGTGCTCACTAGGGGGCGCACTTGACCTCAGTGCTTGCACTTGGTTGTGGGCGCAGGAGCACAGGGGAGAAGGCGTCTTCCTTTGCTTGCATGTGGCTGATCCTGGTTTGATCCCCAGCACCCCATATGGACCACCAAGCCCCACCGGGCATGAGCTCTGAGCACAGAGCCAGGAGTAAGTCCTAAGCACTGCAGGGTGTGGCCCAATGCCCCCTCCCCATTTCACCCCCCCACCCCAAACAAAACACTTGGTTGTTATGTCCCAAAGAAGGCCCAAGTTCTTCCTGGCCCCATTCATGTGTGCAGGGCCAGCACTGAGCCGTTTCACGATCCATCTGAGTCCTCATCAATTTTATTTCCCATGGCCCTCAGGGAAGACCTTTTCTCTGTCGGTCTCAACTGATCAGAACCATTTTCACTGTTAGCAAGAGGCAATGGAATAAAGTTATTGGACTAAATATAGCACTGTAGCACTGTCCTCCTGTTGTTCATCGGTTTGCTCGAGCGGCACCAGTGACCTCTCACAACAAATTGTGAGACTTGTTGTTACTGGACTTTGGCATATGGAATATGTCAAGGGGAGCTTGCCAGGCTCTGCCATGCAGGAGAGATACTCTTGGTAGCTTGCTGGGCTCTCTGAGAGGAGCGGAGGAATCAAACCCGGGTTGGACATGTGGGCCACTTGCAAGGCAAATGCCTTATCTGCTGTGCTATCACTCTAGCCCAGACTAAATATAGACAACTAAGTAAATCAAATTTCAGATAAACAATTTTTAGTATTTCTAAAATATTGTTAAGGAAATACCTAAGCTAAAGACATTTTTGGTTAACTAAAATATGCATTTAATTGACCATCCTGTTGTTTGGTTTGCTAAATCTAGCACTGAAGAGTTTCGGTGAAATGGTATCACCCTGCCGAACCCCTCTCTTGACATCAATGATCACTTCTTTGTAGAA
>JAOXYA010093164.1:0-11042 GCA_028565675.1 Sorex palustris
AGTAACGTCTCCTTCTTCCTAGCCCTGAGATTTTAAAAGAGCCATTTCAATGCTCTTTCAGGATTAGGAGAATGAGATCCATCATTGTTATCCATCATTTGTACTTGGCATATTGAGTACGACACGGGAAGTTTGCCAGACTCTGCCGTGTGGGCAAGATACTTTTGTAGCCTACCAGATTCTCCAAAGTAAAATGAGATAATAAGATGTCACACGGCCCTGTGCTTCAGGGAGCTGGGTTTTATAGTCTCTGCGTCTTGGCCATTGATGGGACCAACCTGGCACTGACAGTAGCTGGTGGGTGTGACTCCTACCTTCTGGAAGATGGGAGGTCTGGGTGGAGAAGGCCAAGTCCCAATCCGAGCAGGCTGAGATCACAGTCCCGGGCCCCATATGCCTGTGTTCCTCTGCCAGTTCTTTCATGCATGAGGCCCATTCGGACATGTGGAGAGTGGCCCCAGCATGGTCGTGGCTGGCTTCGGAGATCCTCAGCTGCTGGGGCTCTGCTTGGGGTCGGGGGCGGGGGAGTTAGGGAAATTCAACCTGCCCCCACCAAGGGGCCCCGGTGAGGACAGCCAGGCATGGGGGCAGGAGACAAAACTAATACAAGGGGCAAAAATGTTAGCCAGGCTAATGCCAATGAGACACTATAGACAGAATGATATTCAAGTCCAAATGTGAATTCTAGGTCTACCTAGAATGATAAAGAGGTAACAAAATGACCAGTGTGACTGAGATAGAGTAAGGGGGAGTATGTAGTAGTTGAGATGAGATCTAGAATGGAGAGTAGAAACTAAAAAGGGCTTTGGCTTTCATTCCAAGTAGAATGAGTAAAAAACAAAGAGAAGAGGGCAGTTGACAAAGAATCGAGCAGTTGACATTCAATATCACAATCGGACAGGAAAAAAAAAGGAAAGGAAAAAGTACAGAACACCAAGAATCATCAGCTAAGAAGTTAGAGAGCAAATGAAGACAGGGAGGTGTCCTGGAAGACAACTGAAAAAACTGAAGAAAGCATACCAAAGAGAAAGAGTGGTTGTGTGTGACAAATGATGCCCATGGGTTAATTAAGATTGAAAGGAAGATATTGACAGTGGAAGGCTTTGCTGCAATTAGAGCATTGGGACAAATTTTGTTGTTTGTATGTTTTATTTTTAAAAAATCCTATATTAAAGGTATGTTTGCATGCTGATGAGAACTACCATGAGAACTACAGAGTGCATAATTTGATGGTGACAGTGAAACATCCTATATGATTGATATGGATCGTGTGTGGGATGTGAATCGATTGCCCACTGCCACTGGAGAAGGAGATGTCACGATCCCTCAAGAAGAGAGGAGTCTAGGTGGTAAATGGGCATGTTTTGGAGTTTTCTCATGCTTCCACTTTCTCAGTGTGATAGAGATGAAGCAAATGGAGATGGGGAAGCTTGTTTGTTTGTTTTTTAAATAGACCCAGGCACATATTGGAAAGTTTTTAGTCTTGAAAGTAAAAGGAGTCATTATTACTGCCGTTCAGAAAAGTGTCTCTTAAAACTAGTTGCCTCCTCCATCAGAAAAATACCTAAAGGATAATACAAGGTAGAATTATGGAAGGGAAGTTCAGTATTTTCTTATTTTTGTATTATTTCTATTACCATCTATATTCCTAGAAGACAATTTTCCTTAATATCTCTAAAATGCTGACCAGGAATCACACTTTACTAAAATCAAATTTAAATGCTATGGTTTCCGCAGTTTCTGTACATAGCAGACTTGGACAACAACTGATGAATAGATGGTTTATTTCTGAGAAGTAATCCAAGCCTGGGAAGAGTTTGCAGGGCAGAAATGAATGAAACTCAAGCCAGTAACTGTCCAGCGCAGTGGCCTCTAGCATGAGTCATTAGGATTGATTCTATGGAAGACCCTCCAATAATGTGCTTTGGAATGAGTGAATAGAAAGCCATGGGGGTATATGTAATTAATTTTTCTTCCTTCCATTCCTACTGTCAGATGTTGCCCCATGGAGTGTTAAATTCATTACAGGACTTTGCACGTGTCTGGGTGGTTCATTGAGTTTCTACAGAGGATCCTTGGGTACAGCTAAAGTTCCATGGGAGTGACTTGATGACAGTATGTGAAAAGAGCAGAGTTTTTGCTCACTTTTCCCCTTTTTGTAGCTCCTCTTGACCAGTGAAGCCACATGCTAAATGGGGAACTGTGAATTTACTGGTAGAAAAATATGCAGTCCCTGACTTCAAGTTTTCAGTCTTTTGAGGAACTTCCAGATTCTTTCTACCTGTGCATAATGTGGAGCTCTAGTTTAATCTTTTTTTAAAAAATAACATGTTATGATCTTTATATTAAAAATAAACTTGTTGTTGATAAGCCACCCCAAAAGTTAAAGCCTGAACACAACAATTACCTGTTATCTCCCTCTGTTTCAATTTAGAATGTTTTGGCTCTTTGGCCTGTCTCCATTCTACCTGGCATCAGAAAGGGGCTCACATGGTGCCTGGTCTGGGATACCTGGATTCCTTGGATAAAGCTACTTGATCTTTCTGGCATGGAGAAGGAGCCAGTGTTGTTAGGTGGCAGCTCAGCATGGTAGCTCAAAGAGTGTCACAGGAGAGCTATGTCTAGATGAAAGCTATTTAGAGTATCTGGCCTTGGCTGTCACATTGATTGACTATTACCTTGTCACTTCACTGCCCAGGTTCAGGAAGCAGGATTATCAGCACACCTTTCAGGATGGTTACAAATCTATAACATCTTGCAAGAAAACTGATACTGGGAACTGATATCTTTGGGAAAAAATACGCACAGAATGTATTATCACAATGCATTATCACCACAATACTGTTGGCAGTTGATATTCAGTGGGTAAAAGCTTTTGTGGTCGCTATGTATGATATGATGTTGGTATTTAACCCCTGGCAGATAAGTTTTGTAAGGCAACCCCCTAGTTACAATGAGGCATCTGAGTCTCAGAAAAATTAAGTGACCAGTTGTGATCTCACAAAGGATTTGAAGCACGTAGTGATGAAAGAATAAATAGTGGTAAAATGTGTTTAGGTAAGAGTCTTCTTCCAAAGTCCAATGGAACTATCTCTTTACTGATTCTTTCCGCCACTGCCGGGCAGTAATCCCTATCCCCATTCCCTCCTCCTTCCCATGGAGACCAATATGTTCTCTTTTTAAATTTGTGATGTTTTACTACAAAGCATCTTGCCCATGGCATGTGTAAGTCCTTTTAGTCTGCGGACTATGTGGAAACATAAGTATTTTTTAAAAACCCAAACTGGAAAGAAATTTTAAAAATAAAAACCCAGACTGGTTTAAAAAAAAACACTTTTATGGGTCATAAACTACTGGTTTGTTGGAAGCTTAGATATAAAAAGAAAAAACAATCATATACTGGTAAATACCAAACTTTTTTTTTAATCCAGATTGCACCCCTGAAAATCACCTCAGTAATTTTTAAAGCAGTTTCTCTATTCTGTTAAGAAGAGAGCTAGTGTAACTATAAGTGCTCCCCCCCCTCTTTTTTACTTTTTCCCTCCTGCCCTGAGAGCAATTAGCATATAGCTAGCTGAGCTATGCAAAAAAGCAGTAGCACTGAAATCTTATTCTGTTAAAGTCTCATTATTGAGCATCTTCTAGACTCTGTTGCTCAGTATGTGTTCAGTGAATGAATTCCATATGTTTAAAACCTCCCAAACTTCTGATGCTTCGGTGGCTTCAGCCCCTTGCATTTAGGCATGCAGTTTTTAGACATTAGAAACATACTTGTTTATTAGGCTTCTCCAAGGTAGTAAAAAGAAATATTAAGTGTTTGTTGTTTAGGCCTCACAGTACTGATTTAAACGCAGGCCTTTGATGAACTGAAAACATTATTCTCTTTGTCTGGATTCATACTGCTATTCAAGTAAGTACTGTTCAGTTCATTTTTGGGGGGAGGGGGCACACCCAGCTATGCTCAGGAGTTACTCCTCGCTCTGCACTCAGGAATCTCTCCTGGCCATGATTGGGGGACCATATGGGTTGCCAGCGATTGAACCTGGGTCGGCCACATGCAAGGCAGAAGCCCTACCTTTTGATCCTTGAATATTCCAGACTTTGGGAGATTCTGTAATGGTGAGCAGAACATCCAAGAAAATGTCTTCCTTTGATTTGACCCTACAACTTCCGGGCCCCATAATCTCCTATGCTGCTGTTCCTTGCTTGATCTTGAGCATCAGTGTTTTTCCTGTCTATTGTATTTTAATTTATTGCTCTCTAGCCTTTCTTCCTTCAGTTAAGCATCAAATAAATTTCTCCTTTCTTTTTGGCCTTTGCCCAGATGTCACTTCTCAGTGATGTCTTTTCTGATCACCTTATCTTAAATCTCAAATATCCTCCTTTCTCATTCCTAGTAGTCCTTAGTCTCCAGGGAGGTCAGAGCCCAGAAGAAGGAATCATGCACCACCAGTTGGTACAGCTCTCAGCAGAGCTGGATCTCTGGCTTTCTCTCCTTGGAACAGAGCTACACGCAGGCTAGAGATCCGTCTCAGTGAGTGTTCTTCCTAGTGGTGGCAGCACCCTGACCTTTTCAGCAGGATGATCCACTCATGAACTTAATTAAAACACTACCACCCTCCCGCCACCGGCCCCACTCCCACTCCTGTGGCTTTTGCTTTTGTCATAACATGGGGTTGTACTTTGTATGGATTGGATGTGGTTTTCAGGAATAGAGGACCATTTCTCCGTCTCTATAGATGGACTATTGCTAACCCCTAATTTTTCACTGTGTTTAGTCTGCTTATTCTCCTTGGCAAGGCCATTCTTGTTTTCCTTCTCTGTGAGATATGTTCCCTTTCATTGCCCTTTGTGACTGCCTCATCTGAGTTCTCGGCTTTCAGTTTCACTGACTATGCTGACCTTTTATATATTTTTTGTTTCTGTTCAGAAATTTGAAACTGCATTCTGCGTTCATACATAGTTGGTATCTGCCTCATTCCCAGTTTATTAAAAATAGGCCCCCTTCCCCCCCCATTTTTTCTTTGCTTTGTCTGTCACTTCCTGGTGTTACAGCATTAAGAGAAATATCTATGTCTCTGTAGGCTCAGTTTTAAAGTGGGCAATTTAATAAAATATAAAATGTAATTGTGGCCGTTAGGTTCTGTGGAAAGCAGACTTGAAATGACACATTCTGGATGTTTATTAGATGGTGCCCTTGGAAGGATGGGGAAGGAAGCAAAGGGGGCAGAGGGAGACATTGATCTGTCATTGCAGGCACAGTGACAGCCTTGGTCAGCCCCACTTGAAGCTCCGAAGGTAGAAAGACTGAGCTCGTCTGACTTGGCTTGGATCAGGCCTTTATATCCCAGTGACCTTACACCGCTGTATATTTGCTGGGTTGGGAATGTGTATGACCTGGGGTAAAAAAATCTCTGCATGTAAGTCCATTTCATCAGAAGCCAGCAGTAACCCTATGAAGTACTGCCAGAAGCCTCACTGACCAGGGATAGGACTCCACCTCCTGGCTCCTTCCACTTTGATGTAGGTGAAATTCAGCTGCAGGTGTGAGAGCTGATGCACTTCTGTAATTAAGTAACCCTAGTTGTCAGGTTAGTTTTATATTGCTATTGAAATGCCTTTGGGCTGGAGCGATAGCACAGTGGGTAGGACGTTTGCCTTGCACATGGCTGACCTGGGTTCAATTCCTCTGCTGCTCTTAGAGAGCCTGGCAAGCTACTGAGAGTATCTCACCCACACGGCAGAGCCCGGCAAGCTCCCTGTGGCGTATTCAAATCGCCAAAAACAGTAACAATAAGTCTCACAATGGTGACGTTACTGTTGCCCACTCGAGCAAATCAGTGAACAACGGGAGGACAGTGCAGAGCTATTGAAATGCCTGTATTTCTTCCAAAGCATAGGGTGATAAAGGCAGAAGAGATCATAGTGATGCTCTCTCCAGGTGTCTTGTTTAACAGATCGGGAAATTGAGTAATACAGAAGAGGAAATCTGTTTGGTTTCCCCAGCAACAGACTCCAAGAACAGGGTTTAAAAGTTGGGGCTTGGGGCTGGAGCGATAGCACAGTGGGTAGGGCGTTTGCCTTGCACGCAGCCAACATGGTCGACACAGGTTCGATTCCCAGCACCCCATATGGTGCCCTGAGCACTGCCAGGAGCAATTCCTGAGTGCATGAGCCAGGAGTAACCACTGAGCATCGCCGGGTGTGACCCAAAAAGAAAAAAAAAGTTGGGGCTTTCCCAGCAAAGTCTGCAAGAAAATGGGCCAGTGTGACAGGGCAGATTAGGGAGTCAGCAAAAGTGCATTTTCACAAAAATTACTGCTATGTGCACCTGTGTCCCTTGAGGGAATTCATTTAAATAGTACATCTATTTCAGAGTTAACCTACCCTAAGAGCACAGAAACTAGGATATTTGCTCATCAAGGTACCACCCATGATGTGAGGACTATTTTCTCGAGGGATTATTTCTTCCTCATTTCCCATTTGATCTTCGAGTCACTTCTCCAGGTCTGGCAATCAGTGTCAGAACCACAGTGTCAGTTTTCTATCTGCATCACAGAAAACTGCTGCTGTACTGGTAAAAGTGAGCCTTGGGTCAATAGAATGAGAGTCTTCTACAGGAATTGCACCAAAGTGGGTATCCTGACTGCAAGACTCTTAACACTGAATCTTTACTATTGCCCTGCTCTGTTCTCAAACCACTGTAAGAACTCTTGTGAGCATGGCAAGGATGTAAAAGGAGCAGCAGGTACTGTTCTTCTTTTTAGGAAACAAACTAGTTGGAGAGCCGAGGAACTTGAGATTTCTTAAGACTCTGCATTAACCTCTGTGGATGATTCTAGACAAAGCTATATATGACACTGCTAGCATAAAGGGATATTCCAGAAGTAAAGGTGTTGCTTTACTTTATGTCAGAGAGATAAGATTGAACCTGGAACAGAGTTTCTGGGACTTGGGTACATGGTTTTTAATAATTGAAAGGGAGGGTAGCTGGGTAAGAGTTGGGGACCTTTGGGGTGAGCCATCTTGTTTCTCATCCTTATTTTCTTCATTTACTGGCCTATGGACAGTGTCAAATTAAGCCTCAGTTTATTTCTCTCTAGAAGCAAGGCCAAATAAGAGAGTTTATTCAATAAGTCTATCAAGAGCATTCAAATGAAGTAGCACTGTAGCACTGTCCTCCCGTTGTTCATCGATTTGCTCGAGCAGGTACCAGTAACATGTCCATTGTGAGACTTGTTGTTACTGTTTTTGGTATATCGAATACACCGTGGGGAGCTTGCCAGACTTTGCCGTGCAGGAAAGGAAGTAATTGATGTAAAAAATATGTAACTGGAGAACCTGTACTGTAGAAAAATTTGGAATACACAAGCAATAACAATGATTGTTGTTGACAGAAAATAATGGTAAGGTTAGGTCAAGTTGGAGAATGATTAGGGATTAACATTCAAGAAGCAGGAGAAATTCTGTAAAGTAGTTTCTGGGATTCTGGGAAAGTGATTGGGCAGGCTATAAAGCCTAAGAAGGGGTGTCCATTCAGAATTCCCATGGGAGCTCTGATCCCATCAATGCAGAGGTTTAGTATTGGGGAGATCAATATGTAATAAATATAAACAGTGCTACTTGTTTGAATGTGAAATAGGGAACTTAGCCCTTCCTCAAATACCCACAGCCCAAATGAGAGAATTCTGAAAAACCCCAGGCTGCAGGTTCAGAAACAATTTTGATAGTAGAATGTTTACAGGTTCTTGTAACACCTCATTTATTCTGCATTGAATCAATTTTCCAGAAAAAGT
Organism: Sorex palustris; assembly: GCA_028565675.1. Lineage (NCBI taxonomy): Eukaryota > Metazoa > Chordata > Mammalia > Eulipotyphla > Soricidae > Sorex > Sorex palustris. The sequence goes on from JAOXYA010093164.1 coordinate 7,797, forward strand.
TTTTTAGAAACTCATCTTGGGTGAAATTTTGCTTAAATCTGTTACTATTTTCTTTCTTAACAAGGCTGAATGAAGTCCCTTTAATCTGTTTTTGATGACTTTTGGTTATAGTAATGAACATTTAGTTATGGTTCCCTGCTTTAATGTGGCAATTTCCAACCTCAGAGGTTCTGGAGAGTTGGGACTGTTTACTTGCACTGTGCTTGTTGCAAGAAGCAGTCTGGCACGGGAAAGGTCCTTTCCTTGCAAAGCTGACAGTCCAGGTCTGGTAGCCTTGCATCTTATTAGCATTATGACCCCAGGAAGCACCAAACCTTTCTTTGCTTCACAACTGTAAGCTGGAAATAGTAATTATTCTTACTACACAAGGATGTGGTGTGAAAAAAGTACATTTTTACATGTCATTTTAGAGCAGTCTCTGCAAAGAAAAGTTCTGTGATTATGACAATAACAACTGTTTTTATAGTTCTTTTTACCTCTTTGATATAGCCTACTGATTAAAGCTAAGAACTCCAAAGTTCATAAATCTACATTTGAATTCAGTCACCATCGTGGTTTTGGGAAATATTGTTTAATTCTTTTTGATTCAGTTCATTCATCTGATAAATGGTGCTAATAGAACCAAAGAGATAGTGTACTGTGGTTAAGGCACTAACCTTGCATATAGCAAACTCTGATTTCATCTCTGGCACTGCATATGAGTGAACCTGACAATTGCCGGGTGTGGTCTCTAAATGAAACAAGATATTAATAGAACTTGTGCACAAGATTTTGTGGAGATTAAGTAGGATAAAATCTATAAAGCGTACTTATCACGTGATCTAGTGTATTGTATCATTGCCATTATTATTAAAGCTAGAGCCTTAATAAAGAACACTGCAATTGTAACATAATAGAGTCCAAAGGTTTTACTATACTGACCCTTTGGAATCCATTAGAAAGTTCTTTCTTGTTACTTAATTGGTTTCCTAGTAGTGGAAGCTGTTAATTTACTGATCTGGAACATGCTTCTGTCAAGCCTCATTCATGAGCGTTTTGTATTGGCTAAGAACAAATGTCCAATGTAAATGGCACATTAACAAATGAGGGATACAAACTATATGATTTTCTTGATAAGTATAGAAAAAGAAGTTCACAAAGTTCAGCACTTCTTTGAGATGAAAACTCTTGGAAAGTGGATATATAGGGAATGTACCTGTTTTTAATTCAGGCCATATATAATCATCCCAAAGCTAATGCCTCACTCAACAAAAGCAAAAACAAAACAAAACAAAACAAACCAAGGAGCGAGAGAGAGTAGAGCAGGTAGGCTGCTTGACTTGCATGGGGTTGACTGGGTTTGAGCCACAGCACCATATGTGGTTCTCTGGCTACAACTGGGAGTGATTCTGAGTACAGAGCTAGGAGTACTCCCTGAGCACTGCTGGGTGGAGCCAAAACAAAATCTGAAAAATCTGAAGTTTTCTTCTAATACCAGGAACAAGACAAGTATACCAACTCATATCACATGTATTAAACGTAATATTAGTGGCCCTAGACAGAGCAAAAAGAGTCATCAAAATTGAAAAGTCATTTATAGATCACTATATATAAAAAATAATATCCAAAGAACCTATAAATTTCTCCTAAAATTTAGTAAAGTTTCAGGATGAAAAAATATGTAAGGGCTCGAGCTGTAATAGAGTGGGTAGGGTGCTTGCCATGCACATGGCTGACCCAGATTCAATCCCTGGCACCATATATTGTCCTCTCAGCCTTACCAGGAGTGATTCATAGGATGAGATACTCTTGGTAGCTTGCCGGGCTCTCTGAGAGGAGCGGAGGAATCAAACCTGGGTCGGCTGGTCCAGTGGCGTGCAAGGCAAACGCCCTACAACTGTGCTATCGCTCCAGCCCTTCCTTAGTAATTTTGACTGCAGGCAGGAATCATAGCTCAACTGTAGACCACCTGCTTGCCTAGCATGTGTGAGGCTCTGGATTTGATCCCCAGCAATGCCATTGTGAAGGAAAAAAAGCTGATTGCATGAATGGATGAACAAACAAATAAGCAGAACAAATGACCACTTAAGTGAACAGACACTCGCTAGCCCCCAAGCCTGACTAGAGATATTTAGTGGAAAAAGATGTGAAGAAATAGGAAGGGGATGGCAAGGCTTCCACAGTTCCCCAGCAACTCCTCTGGGAAGAACGATGAGCTGGAGGAGGCAGAAACCTCACTCGTGGGCTCAGATCCACGGCAAGGGTGATGGAGACTTTTGTCCAGTGCTTCCTGCTGACCTGGCTTAGCCTGGCTCCTGGCTGGGCCACCCGCATTCCAGAAGCTTGACCTTCTCACAGTTGTGGCTTGGAGACCCCACAAGAATTTCCCATTCTGAAATAAAGGGAAATGAGAATTGGGTGTGTATGTCAGGAGAACTGCAAAAAGGCACAGTGTGTGGTGAGCCCACCTTGGCAGGAGGCTTCTGACATGCCACGGGAGGATGGAGAGTTCACCCCAGTCCAGCCTGCTGACCATCTGCAGGGAAGGGCAGCTGGATCCTGCTCAGGGAAGCCCAAAATATCAGGCCTCAGTGCTTTCCTTCTCACTCCAATGCATTGCTAAGGTGGAGAAACTTGGGGGCCTTCAGATGAATGTAGCAATGGGTTTCTCAGGGAAGAGCAGACTTGGGTGGGGCGGGCCTGGTTCCACATGGCCAACACATCCTGTGTGGGGAGGCACTGCTGTCTCCACCGGGCAGGCCTTCGTCTCATCCACCCATCTGGCCCTGGGGACACCAGCACTTACCACACACACACACACACACACACACACACACACACACACATAACATATGCACCACACGACACCCCCCACACACATATCACATTCATTGCACACACCACACACTCAGATAAGACACACATCCCAAACCACACCCTCTCAACCCACCACAAACCACAAATAATACATATACCACACACATACCACAAATGCAGTATACACTCACACACATCACACACTCATAAAACACACTCAGATAGCACACACATTACAAACTGCACTCTCTCACATACACCATACACTACACACACCACGCTCACATATAACACACCCCTTCACACATATCACATTTTCAGACACCACATACTTATAGAATACACATCACAACTATACCCCCTCACACACTGTCACTGTCCTCCCGTTGTTCATCAATTTGCTTGAGCAGGCCCAGTAACGTCTCCATTGTGAGACTTCTTGTTACTGTG
>JAOXYA010093188.1:0-11041 GCA_028565675.1 Sorex palustris
GCTGGCTTTGCCCCCGACCCCCGGCTCAAACCTGCTTTCCACGAGCCTCCCGTGCGGCCGCCATCTTCCTTTCCAGAGAGAGCTATCACTCTTATTTAATTGTGTTTTGATTTTGGGTTATGGGTTTTTGGGTTTTGTAGCTTTTGGGTTTGGATTTTGGCAGTATTCAGGGTTTACTACTGGATCTGTGCTCAGGGATCATTCCAGGTAAGGCTCAGGGGACCATAAGAGGTGCCAGGGATCTAATCCAGATCAGCAGCATGCGAAGCAAGTGCCCCACCCACTAGATTATTCTGTTGGCCCCATTACTCTTCTTTTAGAATTCTTTCAAGCTGGGTCCCCTCTAAGCAAATCATGAAGAACAACAGATCAAGTGAGCTCCCTTCTTTTCTACCAAAACTTGCTCAAAGAAGTTAAGAACTGAATTCAATGTGCGAAACAAAAAACATGTCCATGCAAGGATGGTTGAAAAGTTTGAGACTACCCTCTTACCTTTTTTTAAAGAATAAGCGGGATAAGAGGGTGGAAGTCCTCATCAGAATTATTTATTTGTAGGCACATTATAAGTGTACCTCAGGAGTAAATTCCCTGCTGAGTAATTAATCAGCTTGGTGGTCATCACTAGTCTGTAAATGGTCCTTCTTCCTGAAAAATGTGTTTTCTTGTTTTATTTCTATACAACCCTACATAATGTTTATTTTGGGGGGAAGGGAGAACAAATCTTCCATTTTCTTAGACTGCTGGCCACTGAAAGAACCCAATTTGCTTGTATCAACTCTTTATTCTTTTATACTGAACTTTAAGCATTGAGTATCTGAACTCAGATTCAGGAATTATACCTGTGTCTCCTTCCTCTCCTCAAGGAAAGAAAATGCTCCACAGACATAAGCCTGATGATTTGTGAACTGTGTCATAATAAAAGAACCTATTTTTTTCCCTTTTCTTTTGTTTTTTTTTTCTCTTTTGGGCCATATCCAGCAGTTCTCAGGGCATACTCCTGGCTTTGTGGGTAGGTATCACTTCTGGAGGGGTTCAGAGGACCACGTGGGGTGCCAGAGGGTTGATCCCAGGTTTGTACAAGGCAAATGCCCTCCCACAGGACTATCTCTCCAGCCCCGGGAACCAGTTTTTCACCAGAACAGTTTGTGAACATTTCACCTGGGATAAAAAAGGGGGGGGAGGAATTATTTCTAGTCACATTTCTACATGCCCTTAAGAGTAAGAACCTAGTACCTCAATTCTTTATGTCCTTTTTTCTTTTGCAAGGCTATAGAATATTGATTTCTAAAGAGCAGAGGTGGGGATAAACAGAAGGGACTAAGGAGAGGAGGACGCACTCTGATAAAGCTGGATTTTTAAAAAATGTTCTCTACCATTTGCTACTGCTTTTCTTCAGATCCATTTGCTTCCTTAAGATTCTGAAATTGTCGCACCCAACAAGCCACTCAGACCCTTACTATTATAGATGCTACACAACTGTGTTGGGAAGAATACTTTATTAACATGCCCGGGAGTCACAAAAGCAGACTTTGAAGTAAAACCGTAGGCACAAGCTTCAGTAAAGCTGAAGATTAAAGATGTCACTCTCCCCCTTGGCCAATGAGAATGAAAACTTGATTTTTGTGCCTAAGTGTTGGGGGAGAAGAAATGATTCCTCACTGATAAAAGAGAGTCAGAAATAAAGCCAGGAGACTGGGGCCTACTGCCTGTGTGCCAAGAACATGGATTTATTAAAGAGCCAATCAGACCAGCGTCAGTCTTTTAAATGCTTTAAGTCACTCTTAAAATGTAAACTCGTTTGCTTCCATTCATCATCATTCTTTCATCTCAACTGCGAGCCTCTTGATTTTTTGCCTTTGACAGAGAGAACCCTGGCCTCCCCCCTACAGCCCCTCAGTATGTCTCGTAGGCTATTTTCCTCTCATCCCTGTCCTTGAACGGGCACAAACCTTGCCACAGGACACTAGTTTTCTTGCTCATTATTTTTCTCTTCAGGCCTTGTGAAAGATAGCAATGGAACTTGAGACTGAAGACATGCTCACAACAGCCCCAGCTTGAAGCTGAGCTATAACAGCATTTGAGACACACCATTGACCAGTCATGGGCTTTCGACTTTAGAGGTTACTGGCTGGTGAGTGAAACTGAGCCAGTTCAAAAATCTCTTGATCATACAACTCCTGGAGTTTCCCCGAATTCTAAAGCAAAATGGACATTTTATCTCAGCATACAAGTGTGAAGAAAGGGAGGAAGGGGGATGAGGAGGCCAGATTAGCCCTAATGCAATCTGGAACCAAAGGATTGGCATCTCTGCCCTTGTGTACCTTCTGGGCAGATCTAGGAGAGAGGGCCTGTGTCCACCAAAATCTCCAACTAGAAGGTCCCAGTGAAAGTCCAATTTGTGTTAAATAATGAACTACTGCACTATTTTCTATTTCATTCACATTCAAGGAAGAGATCTAAACCATAAGAGTTGAGATCTGAGGAAAATCCACTTTGTATTCTCTCTCAGCCTAAGGAACTACAATCCTTTGGAAAGAGTTGAGAATTCCCACAACCATCCAGAGATCATATAGGGATGCCCTGAAGAGCTAAGCAAAATCCAAACTCAAGTATCATACACACCCCATGCCAAAAGGATGAGTGGATAAAAAGATGAATGTATCTGTGCAGAAAATGCCCCAAGCCTGGGATAGAACACAGCTCTGACCTCAAACTCCCCCATAAAAATCTGCTCTACAGATGAGAGAGCAGCCTATGAATTTATGATGAGTTCTTCCACAGGACTTAGTCCTGTAGGTAAGCATTCCCAGAAAACATATGATCACATCACAGAAATCTCCAGAATAAAAGACCTCCTCCTTTTATGAATTTTTTCAGAAATGCTTTATAATTTTAAAAAGCAATGGCCTTAAAACAATGAAGCCTTAAGGATATATATGTTCACATAAATGTTTTTGACTGCACATTAACTAAGAGCAAGGGTATTCTTTCATATGTTCATGTACAAAATCTTCCACATGTGAGAGCTCATCTCCTGATATTCATTCCTACCCCCATCCCAGTAAGCAAATGCCTTTGAAGACAGTTTCACTTGGAATATTCATTCAGAAAGTTAAACATAATGAGGTTCAGACTCAGATGGTGATGTCATAAATGGTTTTTCCAACATAAAGGGATTGAACGTAATTACACCCAGGTGTTAAAAGTACACATTGCATTCATTTGTATCCTTCTCACTTCTACACCCACACACATACATTCTCTCTTTATCTGTTTCATATACACTTTTTCTCACACATACTCATAAACTTTCTTACAACATTTTCACATACTTACACACATGGACGCACACATACGCACTCACATTACTGTTTCACGTACTCTTTGTCAATGCCACACACTCTCAAACACACAGACACACATATACAAACTCATACACTCTCAAACACACACACACATGTATTCATATACTTTTGGAGAAGAAAACAGAGAATACTTTATCTTCTTTAATTTCCTGTTCTACCTCCCCACCGCGCCTCCTACTCCCAGCCCAATGCTCTGAAACAAGTTTCACCATATCAGGAAAGGAAATGAAGACCATAGTAGATGCTGTTTCCTATTTTTTGCCAATGTTGGTTGCTACCTCCCTCCTTCCTCATTGTGATTTCATTCACCTAAGAAACTTCAGATCTGTGGCTCTCTACTCATTGATTATATAATAAATGTAATGATATTATTTTGAAAATTATTTGTTTTCCTCTACAGCTTTTGTTGAGTACTGACATCTTTACCCCAGTCTATTTTTCTATTCATGATTACAAAGGCAAAGAAAAAGTAATATACATGCAAATGTTGGACATGCAAAGAGAATTAAAAACCAAAATTAGGCCTAGTAAGCCAAGTTCTTTTCTTATGACATGATTTGCCAAATCTTTCGGCTAGAGTCTGAAATTCCCTTGTAGTCTAAGTTTTATTTTTCAGAAAATCTAAATAAAGTAGAAGGTGCAGTTTTGTTTTTATTCACCCCAAATCTATCAAGGATGAGTTATTTTGTATAAAACTGTTAAAACTCATACCCATGAGAGAAAAAATGAGATAAGAAGAAACACACTTATTAAAGTATCAATTGCTTTGTTATTAGATTCAACAGTTAAAAATTACTCTGTCAAGCTGCTAGAAAACTTTCTATAAAACACTCCAATTCTGCACTTTTTTTATGTAGAAAAAGCATGCAAGCTGGGACTGGGCGAGCACCCAAAATTCCCAGCTTTCATCCCTGAAGCCAGTATATATATATATATCAATTAAATATAAATATATATGACAATTCATTACATTCTTTTTTAAAAATTTATTCACCATGAGACAGAGCATTAAAAAGCTGTTGATGTCTGGGTTTCAGTCATACAATGTTCCAACACCCATCTCTCCACCAGTGTAATTTCTCAACAGCAGTGTCCACAGTTTCCCTTCTACCTCTCCAAACCATCCTCCACCCCTGCCTCCCTTTATGACAGGTGCCTCTCTTCTCTTTTTCATTTAGACATGATGTTTTTCAATACAGATGCTGAAAGGTTATTATGTATATCCCTTTACCTACTTTCAACATTGTTCTTGTATAGAGTGATTTTCAACTAATGTTGTCATAATGGACCCTCCTCTATAAAAAACTACCATCCATCCCCTAACCCTCCGGTAATTACCAATCATTGACCAGTCCTCCTGGCCCACTTTCCCTGACCTTGGATATTAGTTTCATACATTTTTTTATATCCCACAAATAAATGCAACCATTCTATATCTCTCCCTCTCCTTCTGAATCATTTCACTCAGCATTATACTCTCCAAGTCCATCTATTTATAGGCAAATTTCATGACCTCACTTTTTCCTAACAGCTGTGAATATAGCTAGTCACATTCTTATGAGGTTTACTTCTTGTTTTTTGTCTAAATATCACTATTTATTGCAAGGCGGATGGGGTAAAGTATAGTACATTTCACAAATTTGCACGTTGTTCTTATGCACGAGCTAACCACTGCATCAATATAATTTTTAGTAAATATGCTGCCAAAGTGAGTGTTTTTGGCTTGTTTGGGGACCTCACCCGAATGTGCTCAGGGATTAGATCCTGGCTCTGCTCAAGGATCACACCTAGCAGGGCTCAGGGAACCATATGGAGTGCTGGGGGTTGAATCCTGGTCAGCTATGTGCAAGGCAAGCACCCTAACTGCTGTATTGTGAATCCTGTCCCTATTTCTATCTTTAAGATTCCAAATTGAAGTAAGGTCATATAATATTTGTCCTTCTCTGGGTCATAAATTTGACTTATCAATATGCATTCTTGGTTTATCCATGTCATTGTAAATGACATTATTTCCTTCTTATTGACAAACTGTATTCACATATAATACAAGCATAGCAGGACATAGCCTTGCATAGCATAGGTAAGATATTCCTCCCCATTCAAGGGAAGGTTTCCCTTTGATATCCCTCTGCTTGGAGTGCTGGACTTTCTAAGAGCTCAGAAGTGTTAGGACTCCTGACATGTTGGAAACCTTCTGTGGACACATCAAGGTGTCAAGAATCAAAATTCCAACAACAAATCTTTAATAACCTAACAACAGAAGTTATTGTTATTGCAAACCACAATGCTCAAGAGAGAGAGACAGAGACAGAGACAAACAGACAGAGAGACAGAGACAGAGACACAGAGACAGAGAGATACAGAGACAATGGGAGAGACACAGAGAGAGAGAGCGTGCCTGTGGGAGTGATGAGAGGGGAATTGGGGACACTGGTGCTTGAAAATGTACACTGGTGGAGGGATGGGTATTGGAACAGTGTATGACAAACCTAACCATAAACAGCTTTCTAAGGATCTATCTCACTGTGATTCTATATAAATATAGAATCACTTCCATCTATCCTAGTGAGCATGATAATGTGACAACCTGAGGAGGTGGAAGGTTCTTGGATTGTGGAAGATGCTGTGGGATGGGAGAATCTTCTTAGGGGTTATCTTTTGAGAATGTGATCTGCCAGAGGTTTAGCTCCAAGGACGATGATTTTCCCATGATCATTTGGTGAAGCAAAAACGAGAAACCCTTTTCCTCATGGAAAGAGCAAATACAGTTTATATAAGAGAGAAGTCTTTGTAGGTAGCCTTTTTTTTCTTTCTTTTTTTTTGGCTTCAGGGACATACTTGATAATCTTTGGGGCCTATTTCTGGTTCTGTGCTTAAGGATCACTTCAGTTGTTGCTAAGGAGGAAATGTGGTGCCAGTGATTAAACTGGTATTACCTACCTACAAGCAAGGCACATGTCTTATTCCCTGTAGCCTTTCAAGTTTTGTTGTATTGTTCAGTTCATCCTGAAAAACATTTCTCACCTTTTGCTACCACTACATCAGGGGAAAGATGTTATGAATACAAAACACATAGAGCTTGGTTTCCATAAAACCTCTTCCAGTGTGAAAAGAAAAGAAATTTGGTGCTCAGAAACTTCATTATTTTTATTTTAGTGAAGCAATATAGTTTTTACTGAAAGAAAATTATTTAGGAAGATGTGGGGTTCCAACATTCCTCACAACACATGTGAGGAATATGTGTTCAAGAGAGAACAAGAGTTTGAAAGAACAAGCAAGTAAAGAGAGATGTAGGAACCAACAAGCAAGATGTGTTCAAGGAAGAACACAGGTTTGAAGAAGAACCCTCGAAACTTATTCTAGAGAGAATATCCTACTAGACAGAAAATTTGAACAAGATGGAGCCGTTAGGTGGTCCTATGGGTCTCTATAACTTCTCCTCTATTCTAAATGGCTAAGCATTTTGGCCAGTAAGCCCAATTCTCCTCTCTGACTCTCTCAAGTCATGTTGCTAGATATTATTGTAGGGATATTATTGTAATATCTCTGTAGGGTACTTGTATCCAGGCACTACTACCCTGTATGGTTCTCTTGTTTCGAACCTTCTCACTCCATCATTATTCCCTCAGATTTTGTTGCATTCTGGAAGTCTTGATGCTCCTTCAGTCCACATCTCCTCAATACAAGTCCTAGGGTAAGAGTCCCAGGACTAATTAATGATTGAATCAATATGTATCATGATGATAATAACTCTTTGAATTCTTTGACAGTAATTTTTTGAAATACAGAGTTTCTTTAAGAATTGAATGTATTAGGGACTGAAAATATAGTACAACAGGTAAGATGCTTGCTTGTATGCACCCTATCCAGGTTTGATGCCCAGCAGCACATATGGTCCTCTCAGCCTTGCCAGGAGCTCCACCAAGTATGACTCAATATTTTATTTTATTTTATTTTTTACTTATTCTTTTTTATAAAGTAGTTCATATATATATATATACACACACACCACATGTGTGTGTCTGTAAAAAAATTTCCTTCTAAGATTGGTTGCCTCCTACTTTAAACCCTATCAAATGTGGTATTCTTGGAGTATGGGTGGTGTGAGTTATGAGTTGTTGTGTGGCCAAGAATGTGGGCATGCGGTCCAGGAATAGGTTCACTAAAGGGTGAGGTTTGGCCCAAGTGTGTGGAGATTGGCCATGAGCATGGTGCAATTGAGGTCTCGAGGTTTTTAGCTACTGGGACTGGGTCCCTGGGGTAGGGAAGGGTCTCACCCACCCCTTGCTGGGGCTCTCCAAGTGAAACAGTCTGTCATGGGGTCCAGCACCAAATTTTTTTAACAAGAAATGTTTTAAAACATATTTTTATAAAATTATGGAAAATAAAATGATTAGGATACACCTGTGGAACAATTAAGATAAGCCAAGTTGACTTAGTTATAAAGATAAACTAATGACTTTTCCAGTGTCTCAAACCTCTTTTGTTCAACCAGCAGTAATGGCTCTCTTTTAAAAAAAATGAATGACCCGAGAAACAGTATACTGGTCAAAACTAACTTCAGCTCACAGACTGATAAGGTATAGTTCATGAAAATAGAGATGCTCTATAAAATTGTCCTATCCTTTATTATCCACTGTTGTCAACAGATCGGTGTGAAACCTTTTGAACCAGATTTGCTCCCAGGCAGAAACCCAGGGACAAATAAATTCAGAAAAAGTGTAGACACAAGACTTGGGATAATAAATTATAATCCTTATTAAATATTTAGAAGTGCAAAAGAGGAGTAGCTACCTATTAGCATATGTTCCTTCAAATATAGCATATTCTGTCTTGGATCTTGATGATCTTTCACTGTAGCTTGCAGGCAACCTTCTCATGGTCACTCTGCCCACCTCCACAATGCATGATCTTACAGAAAAAAATGTTGCAGCTGGAGTGGTAGTACAGTACTTGTCTTGCACATGGCCAACATAGTGGCCTATGAAATAGTCTCCCGAGCCTGCCAGGAGTGATTTCTTGAAAGCAAAGCCAGAAGTCAGTCTAGAGCTGTTTTCTTTGGGTACTGACCCCCAAACTAACCAAATAAAATGTCAAGCTAAGTATTCATGGTCTGCAGCATGAGGGTCAGTATTCCTGGGAAGACGCAACCTGAGAAGACATTCCTACACAGAGAGGAGAATTATTTTGAAGTGAAAAAGAACAAAACACATAATTAGTGGAGTCATCCTCCATACTCCATGGAATGGCAACCTACCCAACCTACTTACTAAGGGTCACCATAAAATTCAGGGCCTCTCTAGGCCCTCCTGTCAATTAACCTATGGTGCTTATTGGACAAATTACCAGCTGCAAGTGGCTTTGAAGTAGTATCTTCAGAATCTATTCCCCTAAGAGAGTCTCATCCCTGGAATTATTTTTTCATGCTTTTGCAACAACTCAAGGATTTCAGAGGAGAATTAAGAGCCAAATTAATAAGTAAGCAGCCAGGAATATACCAAGAATGCAGACCTAGAAAGGAAATTGCAACATCATTGGAATAAATTGGCAAAATGCAAACCGATCTCACCCCCTCACTGGTATCAACCTGTCTGTGCCAGGCACTTGAGTGAATCACATGGTAACTACTGTCAGCTAAGATCAAAACTCAAAAATATGTGTTGTTTTGCTTGCCAGGAATGATGAATTCAGTTTAATTTTCTAAATGTTAAATTGCTTAATTTGCCTCTTAATATACTGTCTCATCTCGAAAAATTGCAAATCAGAACTAAGAATATTAGAGAAAAGGTGTTTTTTTCTTTTATTTTTTGGACCATACCTGGTAGTGCTCAGGGCTTACTCCTGGCTCTACTCTCAGGAATCACTCCTTGTGGGACTTGGAGGACCATCCAGGGATAGAACACAGGTAGTTTGCATGCAAGCAAGTATCCTATTTGCTGTACTATCACTCTAGCCCAAGTTTTCTTTTTAAATGCATCCTTGACTAGCTCGCAGTTATGTTTTTTAGAAAAAATAGCTTCTACTAATTATAAAGTCACTTTTCTCCAGTTTCATTTAAAAAGAAATAACAAATACCTGAGGAAAATATCGTATAAGTGTCAATAAATTGACTCTCCCTAGGTGCTAGACTCTAGGTCCAGCACAGGCAGCTTCATGGGAACCACACATTTGAGAGTTTGTCCCATTTCTCCACTATTTCTTCTTTTTGGGGGTGTGGAGGGGGCAATACAAACCCTGTGGTGCTCAGGGGTTATTCCTGGCTCTGTACTTAGAAATCATACCTGATGGTGCTCAAGAGTATCAGACCCGGGTTGGCTACATGCAAGTAAAGTGCCTTTTAACCCCTGAGTTATCTCTTTGGCTTCCTTGTTTCTCCATTACTTACTTCTGTTAGCTTATAGAATCAATTTGTCACTTTTACTCTAGAACTTTCTTTGTTGTTTGGTTAACTGCCAATTCATCATTTGTGAATTATCCCGTCATTTATAATTCATTACAAAACATTATGAAATCTCAGAAATTAATGTGCTTTCACTCAACCATTTTTAACCATCTTTTCAGGAGGAGTTTTTTGTATGCCAGGTAATGAATTAATGGTTATATACCTGCTTTCCAAAGCCCATCCCTATCCTGCTGGTCTTCAGACTTTCATATAGTACTTCCCCTGCTGAAAAACAGATCTATTTGCTTGCTTCCAATGCACAGAATTATCAAATCTGATGAGGACTTTGTACACCCCAAGGCTTCATTAAAAACAAACAAACAAGCAAAATCCCCAAACCAACCTGACTTTCTTTTCACGAAAAATTTCTAACTGATACTCCCATATCTTCTCACATTCTCACTTAGATGAAACAAGCTGTCATACTGGAAAATGCACAATGAAGATGCACACATGATGAGAATTCAAGACAAATCTCTGTCTAATAGCTTATGAGAGACTAAATACAATACCCACCAATAAAACACGTCTTGCCAGTGGCTCTGAGAGTGAGCTGGGCACATGTCCTTACTGATAAAGCCTGGAGATGACTCAAGTCTTGTTAGAAAACATCCCTACATATGCTCAAATCTATGACCCTGAAACACTGTGAAATAATACCTAGTACTATTTGAGTCTGCTCTGTCTCGGGATAATCCATTGCATGGAAGCGTATAAGAAGTATCATCCATTACTGTCTCACTTCCTCAATAATGACCCTGAGATTCAGTGTGCTCAGCTGAGGCTGCCCAGGGACACCTTCCTGCTATTATTTTGCTCTTATATTGGAGGGAGGAGGGGTTAAAGGCACACACTCCAGGGCTCAGGAGTGATACTGGGCTATGCTCGTGGGTCATGGTGGGAATTTGAACTGGGGACAGCTAGCAAGGTAAATGCCTAAACTAATCCCCTGTGGTATCTCTCCAGCCTCAGTCTCTGTTATTTGCATTCCCAGAGACAACATCACCATTCCTAAGTCCATATTTCTGAACATGGAGCTCAATTTTCTTTCATGAAAATTTTGCATTTTAGAAGGCAGGTAAAAGTACAGTGTAGGTCAAAAGGTTGGAGGAAGTTCTCAAGGACTGTGATTAAAGGATGTTGGCACTTTGGTGGTGGGTGTAAGGTAAAGGTAAAGGCCCTCCCGTTGATCATCGATTTGCTCGAGCGGGCCCAGTAACGTCTCCATTGGAGA
>JAOXYA010093202.1:0-11040 GCA_028565675.1 Sorex palustris
AGCATCCCATATGATCCCCTGAGCACCGCCAGGGGTAATTCCTGAGCGCAGAGCCAGGAGTGACCCCTGTGCATTGCTGGGTGTGACCAAAAAAGAAAAAAAAAGATTCTGACAGTGAGTGAGTCTCCTAAGCAAGATACCTGATGCTACTCAGAGGATTCGGATTCGATTCTTAATCCTCCACGCCCTGAACAGGTTCCCAAGCCCTTTCTCTCGGATCCAAGTTTTCCTATATCCAGGAAGCAGGGGCTGATTTATCTAAGTAAATCAAGTAAAACTGACATGGCCTTGTAAAACGATTCAGTGGATTCTAGAGTCTCATCGAAACACCATAAGGCGTCGCTCTTCTCGAGCCAGAGAGAAGGGGTCCCCCTGGGGCTGGGGACTGGCCGTCCTACTTCCCATCCTTCTCCCTAACGCCATTTTGCCACTGAACATCCTTGGCTTGGGTTTCTTGGGGGGCGGGGGGTGGCGTCTAATGTTTGTTTGATCTTATTTGGGGGCACACAGTGCGCTCAGGGGTAACTCTTGGCCCTGTGCTGAGGGGTTCCTCGTGGCAGGGCCCGCGGGAACCAGATGTGGTGTCCGGGATGGAAGCCAGGACTTCCGTGGGCCAGGCCAACACCTTCCCTGCTGGACTTCCCCTGCCCAACAATCCACACTCCGGAACAATTAGAATTAGTTCACAGTCCTGGTGAAGGGACAGGTGTCAGAACACCGCGTGACTGAAATCCAATCATGAATAACTTAGTGACTGGGTATCTCAGAGTGATTCAACTCAAAAATAATTTTCATTAGTTCGAAGAAATTATGTATGTAGCAAAAATAATTTTCATGTTTATCTTCTCCAGAGAACAGCTATGATCGAATGATGGCCCTTTTCTGGACAATTCCTAATTTTTATTCCCATTAGTGGTTATTGCAGTACAAAGGTGATGGTTTTGAAGAACAGCGCTCTAATTTACTAGTGAAAATGCACTCTCATAACCACAGCAGCACAGACCATCTAAAGATCATTAACCCATTCCCCAAATTTCCGAGTAAATGATGCAAAACAAATTATATTTGGTGTTCGCCTTAAAAAACATCCAGTAAAGACTCTACTTCCTTGGACTAGAATCAATCCTGGTGGTTAATTTCTGGAAGATCTAAAAGTCATTCCTCTCCTGGGCTAATCTAAATCCCTTCTGAAACATCAGTCCCATTTGGCCCTGGTGTCAAGCAGCCACTGGTAAAACTTGAAACTCATTCTGGAAACTTCTTCCGTGGCCACCAAATGCCGCTCCGAGTGGGAAAGGCACGGCTCCTCCTGGCTCCAGAGGCCCCTGGGGTCACGCGTGGGACGCCCCTTGTCCCCACTGCCCCGGGGCAGCTGCGTGTCTGCACACCAGGCCTCCCAGCCCCTCGCGTCGGGGGCAGACCCTGTCCAGCTCGGTGCAGCTGTGGGCTGGAGAGTCGCAGGGCACGAGCCGCCCTTCCAACAGGCAGGCAGGGCGGGAAGAGCCGAGCGAGCCCCCCACCCCAGAACCCCCTACCTCATCCACCTCCTGCCCAGGACTTGAAAACAAAAGAGAGCCTCATCACCAAGTTCTTTATCTCGGGAATTAGAGAACTGCCGGGGCCTCTTTGGTTTGGCCACGGTGACTAACGGGAAGGGCTGGCGGGGGGTGGGGGGGAGGCCAGTGCTTACGAGAGCACAAGGGAGGAGGACTCGGGCAGCAGCCCTGCACTGTGTGGGCCCTCCTGCAAGGCCCGCCTGGGCCCGCCGGCTGGCTCCCGCTGTAAAGTCTCGGGTGTGTTCCAGAGTAGCTTTCTGCACTGAACATTTGTACATAATTTAAGAAACTTATGCTCCAAAACTAAGGCAATGGCACCACTCAGTTCCTTTAATCGCTCATTTTCCCGGCTGCTTTAAAGTAGGTTAATAAAAACTCTCCGAGTGAGGAGAGAAAGCGTCCGACAGGAGGCTCCGGCGGCTCCCGCCTCGTAGGGCTCACTGGGAGGAAAGTGGCAGACAAGGGCATCTCAGGGGCGAGGCGTTATATTTGCAAACTGGTACCATGAAAATTACCAAGAATTTAAATGAGATGTGGAATCCTTTTTAAGGTTTCATACAAAACAATTGCTTGTTTCTCCCAGGAAATAGCTAAGATGGCTTATTTTGGGCATCTACCACTGTGCTCTGGAGGATAAAGCCAACGGCCCAGTGAGGTCCAGCACCCTGGCCAGGGGCCGCGCTCCAGGCCTCAGGTGGCAGCTTCTCTTCCTACTCAACCAGCGTCTCAAACACAGGCCCAGATCAGCGGCAGCCTTTCCGACTGGGAAAGGAATACTTTCGGTTCTCACCTTTATTCTTTAAGAATGCCATGTTTGCCTGAGAATATATCCCAGAGATGCAAAAAAAAAAATACAGTAGAAATGACATCTGCACCTGTGTGTTTATTGCAGAGTTTACAATAGCCAGAATCTGGGGGGGAAAAAACAAGAGCCCGAGAATAGATGACTGGCAGAAGAAACTTTGCTATATCTACACAATGGAATACTCTGCAGCTGTCAAAAGATATGAAATCATAAAATTCACATATAAGTGGATGGACATGGAGAGTAACGTGCTGAGTGTAATAAGTCAGAAAGAGAGGGACACAGAATGACTGCACTCATTTGTGGAATATAAAGTAGGATAATACAAGACTAATACCTAAAGACACTAGAGATAAGGGCGAGGAGGGTCACAGCATGTTTGGAAGCCAGCCCCACATGCTGGGGGGAAAGGCAGTTGGAAGGGAGAAGGGAGCACTAAGTAAGTGATGGTTGGAAGGATCGCCGGGATGGGAGATGTGTGCTGAAAGTAGACCAAGGACCAAACACGATGGCCTCTTAGTGTCTGTATTGCAGATCATAATGCCCAAAGTTAGAGAGATAGAGAGAGAGAGAGAGAGAGAGAGAGAGAGAGAGAAGGTTGTACCTGCCACAGAGGCAGGGAGTAGGGTGGGGTGGGGGTGGCAGGTGGGACACTGCGAACAATGGTGGTGGGAATTGTGCACTGGTAGAGGGATGTTCCAGCATTGTGTGACTGAAGCGTAATCAGGCAAATCTGTAACTGTATCTCACAGTGATCCAATAAAACTTCCAAAAGAAAATTTTTAAAAAATGAGAGAAAAAAAAGAATGTCATGTTCGTACATTAGTTTTGAGATCATTCTAAAAGATGAGAGACACGGGAATTATTCACCTGATGAAAGATTTCAGAACTCGGGTGAAATGCGCCATTTCCGCCTACACCCTTCCCAGACTGTCGCCGTCTCGGAATGAGAAATAACCCTCTCACTCCAGCAGCACCGCGTCCGGGCGGAAGCACTTGCCTTTCAGCTTTTGCGCTGACCTGTCCAGTCTCTGTCCATCCTGCGGCCGTGGCCAGCGGGCACCACGGCTGCCCTGGACCATCTGGGGGCAGCTGCCTCCTCACACACAGACGCCGCCATCCTTCCCCAGGGACATGGCTCTGAACACCCGTTCCCGTGACTGCACCCTGTCCCCTGCTCCCAAGAACACCGCCTCCAGTAACGCAACCGACAGCCACCTTCGTTGGCCTTAGGAACACTGAGCGCCTGTCCTGCACACGGCGAGCTGCTGCCCGCAGCTTCCCTGGGCCAGTGCTAACGGGACACGTTCTGCAACGGGCCCACATAGGCCCTGCCTCCCGCTGGCAATTTTCAAACTACAATGCTGCATGCACCACACAGAGTTTTAACCCTGTTAACTAGAAGAATTCTATCTGGATACTGGACGACTGAAATCCAACCATAAACAGCTTTGGAAGGGTCCATCTCACAGTGGTTCGATAAAAAAAGTTTTATTTTTTTTAAAAAGTGCTATCCCGTGACAGTTCCACCCACCTGTACTCTAACTCTTAAGAGAGTTTGTGGAGGTCAGGGCAAAAACCAGGTTTGTCCCGTTCTACAAAGGGGCCTGGCCAGACGGCCACATGATCACCCAGAGGCGTGCAGGCTGACTGTGTGTGACCGACCCCTCGCGCCGGGATCAGCCACAGATGCCTGCACAGACTGTCCATGAGGATGAGGGAACGGAAGTCCGGCAGGCATGGCAGGCATGGGCAGGCAGGAAGCACCCAGGCCTTCAGGTTCAGACTGTTGGCACTGGTGCCACCCTGGCATCTGGTGTGGGAGCGGCCGAGCTCACCCACACTCACCCCCAGGCCTAGCCTCACTGCCATGTCTCGGTTCCCTCCTCACCCAGAAGCCCGACCCCCCGCCTGGCCCGGCTATCCGTGCCCTTGCCGGGCTCCCCAGAGGCGTCTCTCCGGAGAGGGGCTGGTGATAATCCATGTTTTCCTGAGGGGTATGTCCTATCACAGCGTGTGCACATACAGCTGAAAGCAAGGTAAACACTCTGCCCTGACTTTCTGTTTTTTTACCAACAAATAAAACTGTTTCAAAGCGGCTTAAATGGCACCTCTTCAAAATGGTTCCAAATTCTATGATTTCCCAAATTGGATTCCTTCTCCCTCCGCCCCAGCTCTTCAAAGTGGTGAGGAATGGGACAAAATGTTTTCAGGAAGAAGAGAGTACACTTCCAGTGTGCACGGAAGCCAAAAGCCAAAGGGGTGATAAAGCTTTCTCAGCACCGAGTCTAAAGGCTCTAGCAGCATTTGCTGGTGAAACCCGCGCTGTCGAGGTCGTAAGCAGAACCCTTCCTGCGCTCCTGCCCTCCGCAGTGGCCCAATCACGGTGCTGTGGGAATGACTCGCACACAAGCCGGCATCACAAACAGCCTTGGCGAAACCAGGGGCGTCCTGGGAGGTCCCGGGTGTGACTGACACCTTTCATTCCCCAACAGGAAGACACACTGATGGTCAGACACTGACAATGCACCGAAGGCCCTGGGCCCTGGTCCTCCTGGGGCCAGACGGGGCGGGCACCGTGTCCAGGTGGGATCCCACCCTCGGCACACACAGGTGAGGGCACTCCTTCCGGACGACAGGGTGGACACAGGCCTCCAGTGACTCTGGAACCTTTCAGCGACCCGGACCCGGGGTCATGGCTCACAGCAGCTGGCCCGGGTCACGGGCACACGCTGCAGAAGAACCAACGATCGGCAGAAGAGACTTGACAAGGACGACAAGAGCGCCCAGCCACCTAGATCGGGGCCTGCGGGCCCAGAGCAGGCAGGGGCCGAGCCAGCACCTGGCCACTGCCCGGGGACTGGCCTGTCTCCCGAGTCTGCCTGTGCCAGACTCAGCAGGGAGAAGGGGAGTGGGCAGACGTCCACTCTGCAAGGGGCAGGCCAAGGGCCCCACACACACCATGCTCAGGCTCGGGCTGAAAGGCAACCAGAGGGGGTTGGACACGGGGTCTCGGGATGGTGCCCACTTCCACAGGCAGCTCAGAAGGGCGTGAGCACAGCAGATGGTGGTCCACACGCCCCACGCACCGGGCTGGACTGCTCAAAACCAGACGTGCCTCCTAACGAGGGTCCAGAGCACAGGGCCTTGGAACAAGCATCGAGCACCCTCGGCCGCCTGCCCCAGAGCCGAACACAGCGCCGGACACTCAGAGGGTTATCAGAAAACCCACCAAAAAAGGAAATTCTGCTTTCGTGGCCATTTTAAAATATTGGCACTCACTTTGAACACACTTAACTTTTAAATAGAAAAAATCCTTGAAAGGATAAACGCCCCATAAAATAATTTCTAAAAGACTGCGGCCCAGGCAACCCTGAGGTACATTAGGTCACAGCACACTCCAGCCAAAGGCAACACTGAAGGTGGATCATAAAGTTAACAGCATAGGCCTGCTTGGAAGTAAATATCTAATATTTGGCCTTGTGGAGGAGAACTGAAAGGAGTATCATTAAAATGTACTAAAATTCATTTTTCTTTAATGAGAGATAATTTGCTGTCAAATTTCCTGCCTGACATGTTTCACCTGGCAACGAAAGTGGGATTCCACAGCACAAACGTTCCCTCAAAGCCCCACAGATCCTACAGTGACTGTTTAAATGAGGTGACTTGGGCATTGGGACTTAGTGGAAATAGAATCGATCCAGCAGGGGCTGAGGTGTGGCGTGCCAGGTCCCTGGAAATCTCCGTCCCTGGAGCAGGCGCCGGGACAGCCAGGGCAGGTCTCAGCAGACAGAGGAGCCCAGACCCAGCTCCCACTTCATTTCCGACCATGCACCCCTTGGACTGACTCTCCCTGGGACCCCCAGGGCAGGGAGGGCTGTGGGGCCAGGCAGGGCCCTGGAGTGGCCCAGGCAGGGGCTAAAGCTTCTAGTTCAGGGTTCACCCACGGGCACGTGGCTGGGCCGGAGCAGGAAAACCAGGACTAAGGCCAGGAACTGCTGGGGTCCAGCCGGGAGGCCAGCGACGGTCCAAGCCCAGAGGTCTGGCCCACATGGGCAGCTGTGGCCGGAAACTGGGCAGGGGCACGGGATCAGTGGGATAGGGCCCGGCCACCCTGCACGGGGGGCGAGCAGACTGCCTGAAACCAATGGGGGAGTCATTCCCAGGACCGGGAAGGTCAGGGGCAGAGCCTGGTCCTCATTCCCTGGGAAAGGAGAGGCCTGGACACCCGGGGCAGGACCCGGTCCCCTCTGCTTTGTCTGCATAGTAAACTCTAACCCTTAACCCACTGGGGTTTGCATGCAACTCTGCCGTGCAATCCTCAAGCTCCCACAAGCTCAGAAATCCACTTTCACACTAAGGATATTGGCAACGCACATGCAAGAGACAGTTCCTCCCGAGAACATTGGAACTGGGGCTGGAGAGATGGCAGGACGGACACCAGCCTTGCACACAGATGGTCCGAGGCTGCCTTCACCACCCTCCATATGGGGGGCCTCAGCACAGCACAGGGGGCCCCAAGAGTAAGCCCTGCTGGATGTGCCCCCAAAAAAACAGAGATGAGAAATCAAATCCAAATATATTTGTTATCAAAATAATTACCCATGGGGCCGGAGCGATAGCACCCTAGCAGGTAGGGTGTCTGCCTTGCACATGGCTGACCTGGGTTCGATCCCCGGCATCCCATCTGGTCCCCCAAGCACCGCCAGGAATAATTCCTGCGTGCAGAGCCAGGAATAACCCCTGAGCATCGCTGGGTGTGACTCAAAAAGCAAAAAAATAAAAATAAAAATAATTTTCCACAGACCACAGGTGTTCGTTCCAGGCGGTTAGTCAGGGAATCCCAGAGGAGCAGCGGATGCAGCTGACAAGTGGCGGTGCCAGAGACACGCAGAGCAGCCAGATCATGGGTACCTCGTCCACGCACGGTGGAGCTGACCACGAGGAACTGTCCGCTCACCTAGGTGGGGGGCCGAGCCCCAGCCCAGAGTCCCGGGGTCCCCAACGCCAGGCAGCAAGATCCCGGAGCTCGGGCCCCGGCCTCTCCCCCATTCCTCCCTTCAGTGCCCCCCGCCCCGCCCTGGGAGCTCAATGAGCCGAAACCGCTGGCCAGCGCAGAGCCACCCGTCACCCTGTAGTTCCACCCCCTGCTCAGGAGAAGACCTGCTGGAAGGTCCCCGTGCACCAAGATCAAAGCACCACGACGCCGGAAGATCCCAAAGAACGTCAGCTCTGGGGAGAAGCTGCATGACCTCAGGGAAAGCCCCGCAGGATAAGGGGCAACTGTCCTGGCCCACACGCGGCTGCCGGAGTCTCTCCACCCTCCTGCAGGTGCCTCGTAATTCCGCTTCGGATACCGAGAAAGGGGTCAGAACCACACCGATTTCACACACGTCTCGGGTTTGCTATGAAACCGACGAAAAAGATGCAGTGACCGTTTCACTCTGGCCTGGCAGGCGGGGTCTGTGTCCTGCCTTTGGGACGGAGCTTTCCGTGCAAGCAGCGTGGCTCCATTTGGTGGGTTCTTTGGGTTAAGTGTGGGGCCACACCCGGCAAGGCCTGGCTCTGCATCAGGGATCTGTGCTCAGGGGACCATCAGCCGTGCTGGGATCAAACTCCCAAGGGGAGAGCGCATGCCTGAGCCATGTGTGATGGCCGGAAGACCACTGTTACCGAGAGGCCAGCAAGCCCGACTCTTCTGCGGACCAGCCCCAGGTTCCTCCTGCTCTCTGCCCCTGAAACCTCAGTGCTCGGCGAGCAGATCGGGCCAGCCGTGCAGAGTCTGTACTGGGAACCCTGTACGGCAGCCCCAGCCCCCACGAACAGGCCAGGATAGGCCAGGACACAGCCCCCAGTCCCCTGCAGTCCCAGGGGTCAGTCCCAGGCCTGGCGCCGCAACAGCTCTCAGGAGACCAGACACTGACGGACACGAACGGACACAGTACTTCCTCCCTGGTGCCCTGTGCTTCTGTGGTCCTTCTGCTACCCAGCACTGCCTCACTCTCTCACTGACGTGTGCCCCCTTCCCAGGAGAAGCCGCCTTTGGGGATGCCTCAGTTGGTCCTGAGCAGACCCCAAGACAGGCAAAGACGAGCAGCTCCCAGTAGAGGCACCAGGACGCACCAGCCTGGCGGGGTGCCGGAGCCCAGGATGACCCATTGGGCAAGGCAAGTCCCGAACCAACAGGGGCCTCTGGGAACATAGCGTCAGAACCTCACAGCGGGGGTCACCCCTGACCTCTCATCCCACTGACCTCCTCAGCAGGGGTTCACCCCTGACTTCTAATCCCCCATGACCCCATGGGAGGGTCACCCCTGACCGCTAATCCCACTGACCTCAGCAGCAAGAGTCACCCTAGACTTCTAATCCCCGCTGACCTCACCAGCGGAGGTCACCCCGACCTCTGATCCCCAATGACCTCACCATCAGGGGTCATTCCTGACCTCTAATCCCGCTGACCTCACCAGTGGGGGTAACCCCGACCTCTAATTCCCCCCAATCTCACCAGAGGGGGTCACTCCTGAGCTGAAGGACATGTCCAGGCACCTCCTGCGGTGTCCAGCGCTCAGAGGGGGCAGGGTGAGCCCACATGCTCTGGGCACTGCAGGGCAGAGACGGCCTCGGGGCTAGGAGGACCGGGGCAAGTGAGACACAGAAATTTGGCCTGTGCCTGAGTGCACTAAGGGCCAGAGGCAATCGGGCCGATTTCTACGGGCCATGCCTGGGGGCTGCAGCCAAAATGGCACTTGAGAGCATGGACGGTGGGAATGTGATTACTCAGAGTGTGCGATCACTGACCCGGTGAAAGATTAGAGCTGAGCGAGCAACACAGGATTATGGAGTGGCTAATAAAATCCTCAGGAGAAAGAATCATTACTAAGAAATCATAATAAGGGACAAAAACAAAGGAATCTACATAAATCTAAATTTTAAATCAGAAATAATAAAATTATAATTATAAATTGCAAAACTAAAATAATTTTAATTACAAACGTTTATTTTAAATATAAAAAAAGAACAAATTCAAATGGTTTCACGACTTATTTAAAACTTTAAATAATCGAAAGGCAGCCTAAAGCTAACCAAGCCAAAAGTTAACTGCTGGACTTGCAGCACGCCTGAGAGTGCTCGGAGCTGGTGGAGCCCTGGTGGGGCTGGAAGCAGCGCTGAGGCATGGGTGGGCACCGGCACCCCTGCACATCTCTCAAGGCCCCCAAAGTTGCTTCTGTACAAAGAATGCTGACCTGATGTGACGGTTTTAACAATATTGATCACGAAAGAAGAGAGACAGCATCAGTGATCACCAGTGCCCTTAGAGTAAGACACAGCGCAGGGCGACCAGGCAAGGACTGAGCTGTAACGTCCAGCAAACGGGGCACCCCGAGGACTGCCGGCCAGGCACGGTGGGACTCCAGCGTCATCCCAGAGGCGCTGCCCAGCCCCAAGGCACAGAGGCAAGTTTCTGCCAACCACGTGGAGGACGAGCCGTCCTGACTCGTCCGACTGCAAGCAGCGGGGGTCACAGTAGGAGTTAAGGGGGCACACGGCCAGCCCTGTTGATCCCACCCTGCACGTGTCCCCCAGGCAGCTCTGGGAACCATCCCTGAGCACTGCCAGCTGAGCCCTCATAAGAACAAACAAAGGCATGGATTGTTTGAAGAGGAGGAGGGTGCTTACTTCTTCCTCCCCGGGGCTGTGCTGCTTGTGCGTGCGTCAGGACAATGAAATAAGGTTCACAGGCCGGGCAGAGAGCCTGGGACACACGGCCCGGGACAGACAGCAAACTGTGGGGCGCAAAGGGCTATTCACACAGTGGATACCACTGGGAACAACTATTGAACAAGGGGATTTTAGGAGAACATGGAGGTGTGTTTCATCATGAGTCCCACACACTGGGGGGAATTTTTCTAACAGAGCAAGGAAGTGTGGGCCCCGCAGAACCAGACAAACCCGCATCCTTCCAGAATAAGCCTGGACAGGAGAGGCTGAGGGACCTGCCCAGTGCGGCCAAGCCCAGCCCCAGCCCCGCCAACCACCGCCAGGGGTCACTCCTGTGCGAAGAGCGGGTCGGTCTCCAGCTCAGCTGTGTGTGACCCAAATCACCACCTCTTCCCCCAAAGAAAGATAAAATTAAGAGCTGGGAGAAACCATTGGCAATGCAAAGGGTCAAAAAACTGAATTTAAGCAAAGAAAGTAAACAGATAATGAGAAAAAGGAAAGTCTTTTAGGGATGTTGACAAGAAAGACATTTGCAAAGTCTGAAAAGGCATCCTCCTCTCTTTTGTAAAGAGGAAACCACAAGGCAGTCCCAGAAGACAAAACCCAAGAAGCCAAACAATGAGAAATGCTGACACAAGAAAGTCCTCATCCTTGGTGCGACTCTCGGTGAACTGGTTGCTCTGGAAAACCAGAGGCTGTTTTGTGCCCGAAGGAAAGGCACTGACGCTCGCAGTCTCCCACCCCAAGGTGACAAGACAGCAAGGCGGGCAGGTATTAAGAGCAGCGTTATTTTTAACAGCAAGAAATAAAAGCGAACAACAACTCAAATTTTTACCAAGAGGAAAAATGAATGAACTGCCAAATGTTCTAAAGAACAAATGATGGGGCTGGAGCAATAGCACAGCGGGTAGGGCGTTTGCCTTGCACGCAGCCGACCTAGGTTCAATTCCCAGCATCCCA